>VXAZ01000995.1:27296-139796 GCA_013399875.1 Gymnorhina tibicen | reverse complement strand
AATTAAAACAAGGAGCTACAGTGTGCATTTGGCTGGGTCCTGAGTTACTGCTGGGGGGAGACTTGAGTTTAGGGGTTAGATCCTCAAGATCCTCAGCTGCGATAGACTGGTAAGGCTCAGCTGGAATTAACAGGGCTATCCCAGTTTACCTAAATGAGGATATAGTCGTTCTGTATTTCTAGCATCAGGCACTGCCAACTGTTTTCAAATACACCTGAAGTGCCTGAATGTCGTTATTACTAACTGGTATCTATACAGCACCTTTGATGCAGATGGGTATAAAGTTCTTTACATATTTTTTGTGCCAGATTCCACCCACAGGAACACTAGATTAAATCAGGAGGAATGCCACCAAAAAAAAGCAGAGTGAAGAGAAGGAGCAGCACATCTTGAAACAGAAAGTGCATCTGGCTGTTAGCTGAGCGATTTTTTTGCACACTGTCCGCAAATGCAACCAGTTCTAGCGTAGAACAAGGCAGCAGTTCAACTGTACCCATGTACAACTAAACAAGTTGTGCATGGTAATAATTCCTTGATTTTACTTATGACAAACAGTAATTAGCTTGTGATTATGTAAATATATTCTTATCCAGGTAACATTTTTCATTGCTTGTATTGCAGACAGGAGCTCTGCAGCTAAGAAATATGCACAATTAGTAGGAAAAAAAAGTTTATAAATTATGATAAAGAGCTTCTAAGATTTACCATGTCACAAAACCTCCCAGTGTTTCTCCCAGTTTCCAGCTACCTATATAGTTAATCAAGCAATAATTGATCTGTAATAAAGCCGCAAGGCAGGCTGCAATATGATCAGAGTGAGACTTTCTGCTGAGGAAGACTGTTCTGTCATGGGATAGAGGTTCTTCATCATGACCCAGAATGGTTATGTCCATTTCCCACGCCATTCATCCAGGGTGCAGTTGGCTGTATGATTGAAGAGAGGCATGGCTCTCACTCCTCAAGAGGTACTTCTTCATACAGAGGAGCATTAATCAGTTGAGGATTTACAGATCAAAGCCAGAGCCTGAGCTGATGCCAACCACAGTCCTAGAGAAAAAAATGGTAGTACAGAGCCCTGCTACATGTTCCACACTTGTCCTGGTGGAGACCTAAACCACTGTATTCTGCAGTGCCATAATCTCTGTTATTGTATTGTATGCAAAGCTACTTTGTTTAGCTTTGCATACAATGAATCAAAGTAATTCACTTCAGATTTCATAGACTAGTTTCAGTGGCCATATCCTCATCCATGGTGGAAGAGGTGCAGCCTTTTGGCAGTGTTCTGGATATGTCGGTATGGCACATGTGCCAGTGCTGCTGCCCTGTGGGCACTCACATCATCACAGTCCTGCACATGAGCTAAGGCAGTCCAGCAAAGAATGCAGTATAGTGGTATAGTGTGTGTATATATGTATATATGCTGGGAATAGTTCAGAGCTGTAATCACCAGAGTCCACAGAAGCATTTGGCCTGACACCCTGCGTGGAGGGTCTGGTTAACCGTCACAGAGTTCTTCCACCCCAGCTAGCTGCATAAACTGATTAGCAACACTTTGTGGCCAGCTTGGCAGAAGTTGCAGAGATGGAGCAGTCTGAGATTTGACATCTGTACTACAACGAGAAGACAGAGATCAAGATGTGATAAACACAACAGTCAAGAAAAGCTTGGGACAAGAGCAGAGCAGAGAAGGAGCTACAAGAGATGGACTGAAAGTTATTTCAAAACTGATGTTTCTAGTGGTATTTTATTTTTGTGAGATATAAATGGAGCCTGATGTTATAGAGTACACTGTGACAGTAATGGCTGTCAGAGTATGCAGCTGACTATTTTCAATCTATCAGAGCCCCATAGCATCTGTGACTAGTTTAAAAGGCCCACTGTAGTGTGTAAAGTGGGGACACTGTGATGAATGTGTGTCACTTATGAAATGGTGGACTAGCCCTGAGAAATTATGTGATAGCAGAGGCTTGTGCCAGAGAATCACTGATGAGTAAAGGGTTGTTTTCTTTGTTGAACTGCCACTTGTTCTGGCATCCTTCTGGGGCACAGAGGCAAGTCTACCTCCTCGTGAAACAGCCTTTTTTCAAATCCTTCCCAGAACTCATAAAGAGCATTACTTTTAACAAAATGCTCAATGATATTGAAAGCAGGGAGCCTGATTCTCCTTATGCTGGGTTGAGCCTTAGGACTAAAGCAACAACACAAAACAATTTGTCTGGTTTGTAAACTGAGAACATTTTCCATGTGACTGACTGGAACAGGAAGCACATGTTGAGAGCCCCCAAGTACCATTTCCGCAGAAGGATTCTGTTCACTGCAATGAGACCTTTAAAAAATATCCAAGATGTGAAAAGATATTTGAGAAATTTTCATGAAGAATTTTTAGTACCCTCTGCTGTAATAAGCAGAAGGTGTTTAATAAACATGATATGCAGCAGTTGCTAAGCAGAATCTGATTTATGTACAGTAGCAGTTAGAAGCAACTACACATCAGGGTTGTACTCTTTATTTGACTGTGAATTCTGATTTTCTGATGGAAGCAATTCTGCTGAACTTTATTTATAATCAGCTTACAACATGGGTAGCAGTATTATAAATGCTTCTCAAATTGCATAGCAAATCTTGTTGTCTTCTTGGGCAAATAATCATGAGCTTTAATTGTAATACAGGTCATTGTCAAGGGTATAACACTTTCCAAACCCTTCTGATAGTTGAAGTCATACAGCATTTTAAAACAGAATGCATGGCAACTCAGTGTACCTGAGATGGCATGGCATCTGCTACATATATTTCAAAACAAATTGTTCCTAATTTTTAATTACCCTCATTAAATTAATTATTAAAATGTAATGGATTCCTGTATGGATTCCATTTGGATTTGTGCAAGTGAAGAAGAGGGAGCCAGGAGCCCTAGCCTCTGCCACCAGTGTAAACAGAGCAGTTTCCACACCAACATAAACCTGTTAGCTGTGTATCAGGGAAACAGAGATCAGAGCCTGACCCAGAAAGAGAGGAAGGCACAGAAGTACAGGTTCAGTTAGTGGTGTTCAAGAATCAAACATACCTTTTGTCTGTAGACAGAAAAAAAATGAGGATGTAAGCTGTACCTCATATGGCATTATATGATTACAGTGCTCCATCCTTATCTCATTAGAAGTCAGTAAATATGTTTCTTGCATCAGATGAAAAACTTGCCAAAGAGAAAGCAGAAATAATATAGGGAAGTCTCCAAACCTCCCTTCCCCTTCCACTTCTCTTTCCATTTCCCTTTTCCTTCCTCAATGTATTAGAAATTTTAAAATAAAAGGAGACTTAATAGAGCCCCACAATGAATTTTCAGTGCCAGCAAGTGGATAATGACATTCATCTCACTCAAGTCAAATAGACAAAAAAGTCCTGCTTTAGAATGGTTCCTAAACCCAGTGAAAACATTTCTGGGCATGAATCTGTCTGCCACTCTGGAAGTAAAGAAGCAGCAGAACCCTGTCAAGGAATAAACTTTACTTTTATCTGAATTAATCTGATGTTATCAGATGGCTATCATAATAATATTATATATATACACATGCTTTTTTACCCTTCTAAACAGTCTGATTTTTTTTTTTAGTTTCTTTCCATTCATAAAATTCCCCAAAATTTCCAAGTAGGCCACTCCTGTAAGCTATTTGATGCACAGAGCGTAGCATGCCAAACTCTCCCATTGAGGGACTATTCAAAGAGCAAGGGCTCTGCTGCAGAGCACTTGCACACTGCTATTTCTCAGGGTCACAACACCATATGCACAGAAATAACAATGAAGGGGCTTCAGCAGACAGAACAAGAGGGAGTGGAAAGGATTATTGCCTGAAGTGAGGTAGGGTTGGATCTTAGGTCCTTGGCCAAGTGTTCTGTCCTCCTTTGTAGATGCAGAAATGTAGGTGTTCCCTGCATCATGCAGGTTCCAGGAAAATTTATTATAATGCAGTGACATGAATAAATACATCCATGGCCATGGGAGAAGGAGCACTCCGGTCTAAACCCAGCCAGACCTGACGCTGGCACATGCAAAAGTATCACACGGCTCTCTCTGCCAAAGGCTAGCTGAGCTACAGCAGTGCTGCCACACTGCACAGGAGCCAGAGAAGAGTTCTGCTCCATATTTTTCCTGAATCAGAGAATGTTTATTTCTAGAGCAAAATTTTTCCCCTGTCCAAATCTACGGAATGACTATTGATGAGGACACCTCCTTCTTGCACATGCAAGGTGCTCTGCTGTTCCGCCTGTACACACACACTGCAGTCCTCTCTGTTGGTGTCCCACACCAAGACAGATCCTGCACTACAGGACATAGCAGTCGTACATAATAACCTTCAAAGTCCACTTTGTTTACAGTGTTAATGTGTTATGTCAAGCTAAGTTCTCACCCTTTTTCCTGCCAGCCTGGTCTGTGAGGTTTGTATTTCCCTCTCTCAATCAATAATTGCTTAAGTAGCAAATAGAGTTCCCATCCCCCAGCACTAATAGACCCTCATGCAGTCAGGAAACATCAAGATGAACCCTCAGTTACCACTGTGCACCCTGTTTAATGTATGCATTTTTATGGCCTCTGATGTATATGGTTCCATTACTGTCTATGAATGCAGAGCACTGGAGCTAGTTAATGTATTATTTATTTTATTACCCTTTTGTATAAGCTGGTATTTGCAACTTGGAATTTTATATACTTTGGTTCTATAATGGTTTCATAATGTGTACACAGCTCAATAATTAAAAAAATATATCTTACCACCTCACCTCCAGAGCCAAGTGTGTTTTTGCTGCTAACTGCACGTTCCGGCCGGCACTGGTCCTGCATCCTCTGCCAGTCCCTCTGCTCCTGGCCCCAAAAGCCTTGCCAGTCCCACTGTCAGGACACAGCCCTCACCTCGCCCTGAGAAATGCAGCACCATTTTGTTCTTCCTCCCTGGGACCAGAGGAAATTTTTTTAGAATTTTAGAGTTTTCAGATTTTTAGACCTAATGCATGGCTGTCTGGCATGTCCCCTTCATCTCCAAGGATGGAGCCCCACGAGCACAAGGGCTGCCTGTCTGCCCCAGGCTCAGCCCCATGCAGGATTTCACCCAAGTAGCAGCAGAGGCGGTTTCCCTCACCAACAAAGCAAGTTCTTGCCAGTACAAGCCATCATGCAGCACACTGGGCAACAGCACACTGGGCAACAGGACGAACTGAAAAGAAGAGGCGATTTCTCTCTCCTGACAGGGCGATCAGCGTGTCCTACATCCAGTCTGGCTGCCCAGTCCTAGCCTGGGTGTCCTGCAGCACTCCTGATTCTGCTGCCAGCTTGTGATGAGGAGCTTGTCACTCCACCAAATGGCCTGGAAGTTCACTTTCAAAAATTTACAGCCATATCCCTTCAGATATCACAGCCTTTCTGCACAACTGTGGTTATGGATTTGATTAAGTACTTTCTGCCTGGTTCAAATTTTCAAGCTGAACTATGACCTGTCCAAATACATATGTATAAGAAAGCATAGCTCGCTATTACTTTCTATCTTCCTCCTCATGGATGCCAGCCAAACCACAAGGCACCTGCAAAGAAACCCTTTGGTTTCAGTACTGGGTGTGCAAAATGCCTCTCAGCCACCGCAAAGGGTCTCTACCAGTTTCTTGGCCGGTAGAGGTCCTGCCCTTAAAACAGG
Source organism: Gymnorhina tibicen (assembly GCA_013399875.1). Taxonomy (NCBI): domain Eukaryota; kingdom Metazoa; phylum Chordata; class Aves; order Passeriformes; family Artamidae; genus Gymnorhina; species Gymnorhina tibicen. The sequence continues at coordinate 134,118 of VXAZ01000995.1, read as the reverse complement.
TTGTCCACTGGACAGGAAGATAAATGTTGGGGATTTTTTGATTGTGGTTCTCTGCATCAGCACAAGCACATGTTGGTTTTGGCTTAAAAGGCACCAGTAATTCAGTGTCTGCAAAGGATAGTATCTTAATGCTGCTGGGAGCGGCTGGAGGCATTGTGAGGCTCTGTGACAACATATGGGGGGTAAAAAAGAGAAGTTATTGTGCAGAAGTAATTGTGGCCAGAGAAGAGAGGAGTAAGAATATATGAGAGGAACAGTGCTGCTGGCACTCAGGTCAGTGAAGAAGTGGGAGGAAGGACTCCAGGTGCTGGAGTATGCTTCCCCTGCAGTCCATAATGAAGACCATGGTGAAGCAGCTGTGCCCCTGCAGCTCATGAAGGTCCATGGGGATGCCTGTAGCCCTTGGAGGGCAATCCACAGAGATCCACCCACAGGCCCTGGAGGAGGCCCACCCCAGAGCAGGTGGATGCCCAAAAGAAGGCTGTGACCCCAAGGCGAACCCATGCCAGAGCAGCCTGTTCCTGAAGGACTGCACAGAGGGGGGAAAAGAAGAGACCATGAAGAACTATAGCCTGTGGGATGGACTTACATTGGAGAAGTTCATGGAGGACTGTCTCCTGTGTGAGGAAGCCCATGCTGGAGCAGGGGAAAGGCTCCTGAGGAGGAAGCAGCTGCAGAAAAAGCATGTGATGAACTGACCATAATCTCCATTCCCCTGCACCATTGGGAAGGCAGGAGGGAGAGAATTGGGAATAAAGTTGAGTCTGGGAAGGAGGGAGGGGCAGAGGGAAGGTGTTTTTAATAATCGTTTTACTTCTCATTATCCTGCTCTGATTTGATTGGTAATAAATTCAATTAAGTCAAGTCTGTTTTGTCCGTGGTGGTAATCAGTGAGTGATTTTTCCCTGTCTTTATCTCAACTCATGAACCATTAATGATATTTTCTCTCCCCTCTCCAGCTGAGGAGGAGAGTGATAGAGCAGCTTTGGTGGGCAGCTGGCCTCCAGACAGGGTCCAAGCACCACAGATGCAATACTAAAAAGACCAAACTGACACAGAAAGGATTAAGGCAGCATCAGGATCAGGCAGCCTGACACAGGTCCTTGGACCCAGGCAAGTCACTGGGGGCCACCTTGCCCCAGTAAAGACGTCTAGCAGAGACCCTGTGCATGCAGACACAGGGAGCAGGGGCCGGAGGAGGCAGCTGAGGTGCTTGGAGCACAGTTCAGGTCTGAGGAAGAACTGTGGGCAACTAATGAGACCTGGGAAAGACTGAAATGAAGAAGCCTTAATCGTGTCAGTGTTCAGCACACAGAGGAGTGTGAACCCCCTCACTTTTTTCCCTCCATGGAGGAAAATATCAAAATTAACAATACTCATACAGAAGGAAAAAAAAAACCCCAAACTTAATTATGCAGATCTTTAGGAGAAAGAAAAAAATGAAGATGGGGCGAGGAGAGTTCCAGGCTATGTGGCACCAAAACAGGGAAAGATATGAACCCAGACCCCATAACCCGTAAAAAAAGACTGAAAACACCTGGTAGAGAGGGTGAGGCACCAGAAAGAATAATACTCTGCCATGACTACCAGCATTTGTATCCAAAATATTTGTGTCAGCGTATTAGGTGGAAAGAGGACTGGATGACTTATGATGAAACCCCTGGGTAGGAGATATGGGTTGAGTTTCAGCATCTCCTGTAACCTTCCTGTACGAGTCTGGCCACATTCTCTCTCTGTTCACCATCTCTTTGACTCAGATGGTGAGTACCACACCACAGAGGATGCCTTGCTGCGTGTTTTTACAGTCCTGGCAGAGCCCACGCCGCTATCAGGTGGGACCAGCAAGCACAACGACTCAAAGAACTATTGCCAGTCATAAATTGTTTTAAACCAGCTTCTACCCCACACAACTGAGTTGATATAAATAACCAGTGCTAATAACAGGTGATAGAAGCAGCAGAGTGTTTCAGAAAGAAAGAAGCTTTCTCTGTTTAATTTAACCAAGTACACACACACACATGCAAACGAGACAGTTTTTCAAAAATGAGGATGCAGATGAGAGATTCAAGGACAGTTCTAACTTGCCCTCTGTCAATTTACAAGAGAATTTATTCCAGACTATTCATACATGAATATTTAGCATGGCAACAATTACATCCAATGACACCCATGAGATACATAGTACTGAAGACCCTCTCCAAGGAACATGCACAATGCTTGATGTCAAATTTTTAACTGGACTGAACATTTGATTTTTAAGAATTATTTTTCTTTAGACCTTTCAATAATATTTCCTTTAATTATTATATTAATTTCATGTATATTCCTGCCATATTTTATAAATGAGAGGTATGATTGATTCACATGAGTAGAAATGGATACGTGACAGGAAGTAAAGGGGAGAGACAGTGGCTGCTGAGGCATGTTAAAATAGCCTGTGGTCAATCCTATTCTTAATGCAAAGACCTTGTTTTTGTTGTATGAAGGAAAAAGGAGGGGGAAGGGAGAGAGTCAGTTAGGAGCAATCACTCAGGGCTTAAATAGCACAAACCTAAAGACGTATTAAAAAGAAAGTGGCTTCAATCCTCAAATAAGATTTAACACCAAAACCACAAAATAGCAAACATAAGGTCTATATATGGCTAGGCAGAATGCTTTTCTGTACGGATAATTCATTTAATTTCAATATGAAGCTCTCTGGTTATCATGCCCTATTATAAGCTCTTGCTGTGGAACACGTTATTTGTTGGGAAGAAGAAAAAAAAAAGGCAATGAATATTCATGCTAACATTCCAGATACAAACCTCTGACAAATCCAGTAAAATGGAAACCAGGGAATACTGAGGTCACAACATATGCAACTAGAGTTGTGATGACTTGTCTTGAGAGCTTATTTAATTCAGAGTCTACATTAAACTGGACATCATTCCAAAGAAGATGTTTACCCAGGACTGAGATGTCCTTTGCTGACCATGGGGTGTGCTTCCAAAGCAGGCAGTACAGTGTCTGTGATCTTCAATTCACATGGATGCTGACTCCACTGCAGAAATAAATTCAACAGGCAAAGCCCCAAACCAACAGCTGGAATCAGCTTTCTGATTAAAGTAGAATCTTTCTCACTTCCAACAGCTTTCTAGTAACCCCTAAAAGTGCCATCCAGAGCCTGGGTGGCCACCCATCTCTTCTGCATTGTGCCAAGGAGAAAATCTTTTGCCAGGAACAAAGTGGATTTTAGCAGTTTTACTAAGTGTACTGACAGTGAAAGAGGCATCTTAGTCTTCTGCTGGACCATATTACTCGGTAAAATAAGTTTATGGTAGTCCACTTAATGTTTTCCACAAAACACAGAAAACCATATAACAGTAATTCTTGTTTTAGAACAATTAAATTTCATTAAACTCTCTAATGAGGTTTTACAGGCTTCTGAAAATGTGTTCTTTAGGGGAATGGCAAGTTGCTTTACCTAAAAGAGTGGTCCTGGAATTCTTTCACAAGGCATGGGAGTGTATCTGCATCTGTGGCCTGAGAAGTACAATCCCCAGAGAAATCCACTCAAAACTCCACCTGCCAGTTGCATGGCTGGATTTGATAGTATAAACCCCAGACACTATAGGACTGTCTTCTAGGCAAAAGTATTAAGTTGCAGCACATTATTCACTGAGTTAGAAAAGAACAAACATTTAATTATTGCAAATTTAAAAGCAAAATTCTGTAGGACTGGGATAAGGAGATAAATCATTAAGGGATTAGATACTGCTGAACAGAGTAATGCAATGAGGTCAGGAGATGAAACTAAGCCTTTGGCTCATCAGCATTCCCCTAAAAAAGCAATGGCACTGCTTCTCTGAAATTAATTTAGCCCTGTCCATGCCACCCCTTAGACACTGTGGGAGAAGTCAGATATTTGCCTCTGTTCACTCATTTCTAAAAGAGTTTGTTTGGTAAAAACTGCATCTCTGTCCTGTCCTTCTGAGAACTACGAGATTGGTGGCACCATTTACCAAAAATATTCAGTAACATTTTCTTCACACATTGCAACCAGTTTCTTGTTTTCCCACTAATAATCCAGATGGTGAGTGCTCTTTGTAAGAGGACTGTTTCTTAGTTTTCTACAGGCAAAGGTTTCCTCTGTGGTGGACACTTTAATTTTTGACTACATCTCCTGTAGACTGTTTACCACTTGTAGTTTAGCCAAGGCAGCAGAGACAAACATGAATATGTCAGGATTAGACTTGTCTCCTGTCTGGAGTATAGGCCTCCCCAAAAACTTAACCGCTTGTTCTACAGTATGCAAGCCTTAAAAACTTTTAAAAATGATACATCAATGTTCAGAACCAGCTAAAGTCTCAGTTCTTATTGGGACAATACCATGAAGTCATACCATGAGACAAAGGAGCAGTTGATGCTGATTTGGACTCAGCAGCAGCACCATCACCCTTTCCCAATTAGGCTAATAACAGTGTTGATAAGGTCAGGATACAGGGATGGAAAATTATATAAATTTAAGAAATTCATATCTGAATGAGAATTATGCAATTCTGCCTACTCTCTGTAAACTCTATCTTAAATAGTTAATTTTCCTGAGTAGGTATTAATGCAAGATTGGAAAAAATACAAAATGCAGTTTATTTTTAATATGTATGTTTTTCTATCTGTCGAACAAGCTTCCTCTCAGGTGAGACCCTGTTAAGGCTTGCAACTCTTTTTGAGGTGCTGTGTAGACCAGCCGTGTGCATTGGCTTTTGATATCCTGAAAGAGAGATTCCAGGGAGGATTAGGCATTGTGAGCCATGTTGAAGCTTTTACAGAGGAGCTAAGATAAGGCTACTAGAGCCTACTGCTGACTCACTCTGAGTTGTCGAGGGAGGGGAGAGACCCTCCCAAATGTAATTCATCCCTTGAGATCTCAGCCACTCTCTAAAAGTGCGTGTCTGTTTCTACTTGGTTATTTAGGGTGCCTTGGGCAATTAGGCTCTTTCTGTAACTCAGAAATGTGTAAATTTAGGGACCAACCCAAGGCCTTGTGCCTTAGGGAAGAAGGTTCATGTATGCAAATGAGATTTACTTGAACTGTTTTGTCACTGTATTGCCAGAACTTTTATCTGGGCAATCAAAGTATAATAAGATTTTACTGGGCACTTGAGTTACAATTCCAGGAAGTTTACAGCTGCTTGAATATAAAGAAATATTTACGTATTTGTGCTATTATGGCAGAAGCTTTCTGATTTTGTTGCATAACCCTGACCCTGTGACACCATTTTCAGGTTTTATTTCTCTGCTCAGCATTTCCTCCCCTCATGGAGCATTATCACTCTTGATTCATCACCCTCATGACAGCTCACTCTGCTCAGTACAATTCCTGGTCTTGTACACTTTCTATTGCTTCTTCTTTCTTAGCAGAACTTCTCTGTTTATTTCGAACCCTGCATAAATTTGAAGTAACTTGAGCTATTGTGGACAAATAAACAACAAAGTCTTTAAAAATCTAATAAAACCTTCTTAATCTCTTCATATATTACTGTAAGTAAATGGAGATTATTTTACTTTAATTTTTGGATCTGCAGTCTGAGAAGAAAATAATTTTGTGTTGTGCTGGCAATCATCTTTCTCAATTATGTTTGAAATACTGATTTCCTCGACCATAAGCTGTGAGCCACAGATTCAGATCCTGTTGAATTCACTCAGAGGAGTAGCTGAGGGAACCATTTAGTGCAGTGTCTTTAGTGACTTATGCCGGGTCACCCTCCTTCCAAGTTGCAACCACAATCCTGCAACCACTTAGGCAGGCTCCTTAATCTTCATGAAAGCTCACTGAAGACCTGTTTTCAAATGAAGAATTTTCCTGTGCACTGCTTTTTGTAAGATTGGGGCCACTGTGAAGCCCACCAAGTCCTATGCCCTCTCTGTGCTTCAAAATTGCTGGATTTATGTTAGCAGATAGATAACACCTTCTCAAGTATAGCTCTTACATGTTTAAATTACACACACACACACACAGAGCCATCACTCATACAATGAATTCAGGAAAATTATGATTTAAAAAAAAATCCTGCTGTTACACTCTCAAAAATATTTTGAATACACAATAAAATAACAATACCACTGGTAAAAGAAAGATCATAGAACAGGGCAGGGATTCAAGGAAAGAGTCAAGAAGTAAGAAATTATACAGTTAAATTCAGAGGTTTACGTATGGCCCTGCAAATGCAAAAATTTGCATCCAAATAATTTTTTTAATGCAGCATACTGACAAGAACAGCTACTTCAAGGAGCACATCTGCCTTTTTCTCCTCCTTTTCTTAAGAAACCTTTCAGTTCAGGAACATTGCACAAAAGTTCTTATCCATGAAAACAATTCGCTCACACCCAAACAGCTGATACAGAATCAGAAAGGTAGGATCATTTTCCTTTGGCTCACCTCTCTCTGAAGGTCCTTGCATTCCCACAAAAGGCCCCTTATTTTCCATCTCACTTCTCAGCAAATCCACGTCCACAGTCACTCCAGTCCAGCACCATCCTGGCTTCATCCCTAGCATGAAGTTCTGTCCAACTGCTGCAACTGGACATACTCTCCCTCCCTTATCTCAGCATTAAAAAAAGAAAGCCCTCCAAAAGCACACCCTCTGCTTTCTTTAGGTCAGGTGGACAGTTGAAGGTTTGCTGATGATATTTCCAGCAATTCCCCCCCCTATACTGTGAAAACAATTACAAGTGAACAAGAGGTACCAGCCAGCTCACACTGAAACCTGTGATTCATGCAAATAGCGTCCTTCCAGAAGTCTATGGACTTTAAAAGCACACGTGCAGTGATTCAATAGAGCCATGCTGTGAATAGCTGGCATTGTAAATATGGAATTTATGGCCTTTCTAGCTATGATTTTTCTAACAAGCCTTTAGCAATGGTTACTCATTCTTTCTTTGCATCTTTCAGTCTGGATTCATCTCAATGGCAGAAAAAGGCTGGGGAAATTAAAAACTGGGGCAACGCTAGACAGCCTCTTGTAAGAGCACAGGTTGGAAAGCCAGGTGCAAAAGCTGTGGGTGGAAGCATTTGCTGTGTGAGAGGAGAGCTGGATAAAGCAGCTCGGCATGTCAGAGGTGGGGATGTCCCCACTACCATGAGTGGCAATTTTCCCAATCATGAAAAGCGAGGCAGAGATAGAGTGCTACTTTCTTGACCTGTCCTTTGTATGAGGCAGGTAGAAAAATTAGTTCTTGTAAATATATTTGTGCCAAATCTGTTTCTCTGTAGTGTTTTCTTTCTGGCAGGAGCCCTGGCAGTCATCAGCAGGAGGAATTCCTTTGGCTCACAGGGGCAGCAAGCAGCAAGCACCACTCTGACAGGCCTGGATGTGTCCCCTCTACCTCCCTGCCTGCTGGAGACCTGTGGGCTGGTGCCTGGTCAGGCAGGGCTCTGCATTCCTGCACACCGTCCTGCCCTGAGCTGGGAGCTTGAAGGCCCCACCAGGAGTTTAGGCCACTTTCTTGGGATGTTTTGCCAGAGGTCTTGCTGTGTACAGCATGACAGCATCCAGGCAGCATGTGGCATCTTCAGCTTCATCCCAGTCCCCTAGATATCTGCCCAAATCTCAGTGCCCATTAAATTCTCTGCTTGCCCAGCCCTTTTGCTCTCTACCTCTTTTCACCATCACCAGTTTTGCTCTCATTTCTGCCAGATTTGTGTCAGAAAGGTAAAGAGACAAGATTTCTGAGCCCCTCAAAGATCCCAGTGATTGATGCTGCAAAAATCATATTAAAAATAAAAATTAAAAATAAAAATTAAAAAATAAAAATGTGTATTGCACATACATTCCAAATATTGTCCAGCATGGATCAATGTAAGTATATTTTTCTGTATTAAAATTATCAGGAAAAAAGCAGCTTTTATTGGAGCTATGATGATTTACACCAACTGATGTTCTATCGCTTTATGCTCGTCTTATTTTCAGAACAGCAGGGAAAATTTCACTATTATAGAAAAACCCCACAGATGCTGTTATTAATTTCCTGTAAGTTTTGGAGGCTAGTAGTTGTGTTTTCTTCTCTTTTGCTCTCTCACTCTCTCCCCCAAGAACAATCAGAATAATGGAGAAGTATACAATGTTGTTATGATTACATCTTTTTTTCATGGCTTGGTCTAATTTTTCTTACACTTTTGTTTATACTCTTCTGGAAGAAGGAATTCTTTGAGCAAGAATCCTTACAAAGAGAAATTATAGTCATCTTACACCTAATGTGTCACTGAAGAAGAAAGAGGATTTATTATCCTTCAAGTATCTTTTCATGAAGAATTTATCCCAGCAGGTGGACTCAATCTATGTAGGTTAGGTAAGCATAAAATATGATCCACAGATTTTAGAACTACTTTAAAATAGATATTTATGCTGGTACCTTTACTAATAAGTGTTTCACTTTATACTGAAAGAGATTAAATTGAACAACTTCTACTCCTTGATAAAGTATACTTTGGCAAATAAGGGTTAAAACTATTCTGTGGCTGGAAAGACTTATTTTCTTACACAAAACTAATAAATTAAAAAATATTTGTCCTTTTTGTATTTCACTGTCTTCCTCTGTTCCTTCATCTTTCCTTTCCTTCCTTTTAAATTCTCCCCTGCCCTAGTTTACACACACACACATTCTATTAGCTTCACATTTTTTAGATTATCATCTATAAGCAGAAATAGCTTACATGTTTGCAATACTGGTCAAGGATAACATCCATACCCTTGACAAGAGACTCTCTCAGCTGTAATCTACTTCAATTCTAATTGCTGAGTTATTAAAGCCAGAGACCCTCTTGTGCTCTGTCGTTACCTTGCTGCTGAAATACCAGCAGTGATGATGGTGCTGCTGCCAGTTGTGGGTTGCACCACACCTGCCTTGGAATCATTTGGGAAGGGTCAGTAATTTCACATGAGTGTGAAGAGACTCCCTTTGTTTGAACCAGTTAGGGGAAAAATTCTATGTCTTCCAAACAGTGTGTCTGCAATGAAGGAACAGCTGTTGCAAAATACTGAGTGCTGTTCAGCTACCAAAAAAAGAAAAAATCTTAAAAGGAAAATTGAGCTATTTACTTACCTGAGCTATTAAATAGCTTCCTCGTTGATTTGAAAGTGCCTGACAATAAATATGACCATCTGAGGATAGATACTGACCTTCTCATATCCAAGAAATACTCAGGTGGGCCCAGAACTGGGACATGGTCAAACCTGATTGTCATAACCAGAAGAGCCATTTCTCGTTCTGTTCTTGCACATGCACTGGAGTAAAGCACAGACTGGAAGGAAGCCACTCCCAGGGCTGAGGTGGGGATGTGGTTGCTTGTGCCGCTCTTGCTGCCTGCTCATAACGACCACTGCAAGGGCTCAGACTGCTCAGCACTTCTGGGCTGCTCTATTTTCATGGTTTGCAACTGATCTAAAACAACAGAGACCAGACCGTGTAATTAGTTTGCCTGGTGCTTGACTTTCAGTCCCTTCTGGACCCATTCATGGCATCTGGGACAGCACTGAAAGTTGTGATATCACATTATCTGTAGGCATTGTAGGAAATGCATTTGTGCCATGGTGTTGTGTGGCAAGAGCATTCTCACCACCCTGTTGACCTTTTCAAGTGTAAACCAAAATTACCTTAGTCTTAGCAAAGCCAATGTTGTTATTGCAAAGGCTGTTTTGAGCTTATTGTTTCTATGTTTATTTATTTTTGGTTTTTTAAAAAAAGTGTGTTTTCTGCTGGCCTTAGCACCAGAAAAAACTTTTTTAAAAATGAAACCTATAATTTGAGTCTAATTTGACCTGACAGAGTCAACTGACCATGCATTTACTTGGCACCTGCTGAATGCCTCCCCATTAAGCCAAATTTACACTAATAAACAGCAGTCATCACCACTCACTGTCATTGGCATAAATGAGTTACCTGAGACACCTCCCAATCAACATAAATCTTAATGAGGTACATTCCAGTTACGAGCCAAGTTGTTCATTCTCATCCCTTTTCCCTGCTCACGCCTTTAAGATCCGGCTGCCCACCAGGCACGTGGGATGCTCACGTGGCCGCTCTGTCGCTGTGGGTCCCCAGCAGAAGGAAGGAGGGTGCCGTGTGCTGCTGACATATGCTAACAGCAAACTGCGATGGCTTTCTGGCAGCCTCGTCTGTGCTGCCCGGCATGTTGGGAAGCAGACCTCAGGCTCTTGTTTTTCCCTTCCCCACCACGTGCAGGAGAAAAGTGGGATCAATTGCAGAACTAGTTGAAGCCTTCATTTTCCTTTTCCTGTGTTTTTAACTTGTTCTTGTTTTGTAAAGAAGTATTTTGAGTTCATTTATGTTTACAAAAGTTCTGAAACATTTTAAGATTATTTTTGCATTACTTAAGGACATGCCAGAAGTAGAAATGTGTAATATGATTTATTCAGTTCAAAGCTGTTATGATGTATTTTGTCACGACATGATACAATAGTTAAAATGTTAACATAATTTATTTTATGGTTTATTGGTTTTAGCTTACTGTAAGAATAATTAAGTCTAACTACTGCGTAGTACAGTTTGAAATGCTGTCATTTGCAGATGAAGATGTGCCTTCACTGGATGGCAATGACATTGCCTGACAATTTGCTTACATTTTGTTTTGAATGTGTTCTGTTTACATTGAAGTTAAATGAAGTTAAATGGTTTGGCACTTTCAGCAAGAGTTAATTAATGTAAAACTTTTATTTCAACACAGAATTTGATGTAGGAAAGAAATATTTATGTAGGTATTACGTAATTTAAGTTGCTCTAAATTATTTAAAAAATAAAATAGAGTAAAATATAATATAAAACAAAGTGACAGAATGTCTCAGCTATCTTCAAGTTAATATGGTATCAGAATTAGCAAGGAACAACTATGACTTAACAAAGTGACAATACATTTTTGTGGGGCTTTTTTTCCGTAACACTAAGTCCTATGAGAGGAAAAGAAATTGAAAACATTAGTTTAGGTGCAAAATTTTGTTGAAAGTGACACCACATACTCAGAAAACACATATGTTTTCCAAAACACTTTTTCTTCCAATCAAAGTTTTACAGGCAGCTCCAAAAAGTTTCCTTTACATCTTGATCTGGATAGCTCACATGGGGATAGAAAGAGGCTTTTTACTCTTACTAATATTCTTATGTTTTGACTCAGACATGCAGTAGTACAGGCCCACATCTCCTTCCTCCTAGGCGATAGCGTTGGAGTTTGCATCATCTATCACCTTCAGCAACTCAATGAAATGATTTGAGTTGAAAACACTCATTTTTCAACCACATACAGCTGGGGAGATGGTTCACTGAGGTGGGAGAAAGCAGCTGGAGTCAAACACTCCTAAATTGGTCATGTTAGCAGGAAGGGGTTTGCTGGGTTATGGAGACACAGTGACAAGCATTAAGCATGTGGGCTCTGTTCCCAGGAGAAATCCTTGTAGAGTCATTGAATGGTTTGGTCTGGAAGGAAGCTTCAAAGGTCATCTAGTCCAACCCCCGTGATATGGGCTGGGACACCTTTCATGTTGATCATGTTGATCACCTTTCATGTTTGAGCAACATGATCACGCTGCTTGAAGTCGCATCCGATCTGATCTCGAACACTTCCAACTACGGGACATCCACAGATTCCCTGGGCAACCTGTTCCGGTGTCTCATCATCCTCAGTTAAAAAAAATTTCTTCCTTAAATACAGTCTAAATCTACTCTCATTTTAAAACTATTGTCCCTTGTGCCCTGCAGACACAGGTATAAAACTCCTCTCCATCAATCCTGTAAGCCTTCTTTAAGCCTTGAAAGGTCACAATAAGTGCTCCACAGAGTCTTCTTTTCTTCAGGCATAATGACTTCAGCTCTCTCAGCCTTTTCTTCACAGACAAGGTGTTCCAGCCTTCTGACAGTTTGGATGGCCTTCCTTAGAACCAGCTCTAACAGAGCCATGTCTTTTCCTGGGGACCCCAGAGTTGGCAGCAATACTCCAGGTGCGGTGTTCCACAACTGTAGGACTGAAGTAGAGGGGCAGAGTCCCCTCCCTTGACCTGCTGGCCACACTGCTTTTGATGCAGCCCAGGACAGAACTGGCTTTCTGGGCTATGAGTGAACATTGCTGGGTCATCTCTCCATCCCCAAATCCTTCTCCACAGGCCTGCTGTCAGTCTGTTCATACCCCAGACTGTGTTGATATTGGGGATTGCCCTGACCCACATGCAGCACCTTGCACTTGGCCTTGTTGATATTCATGCGGTTCATTCATGTGGGCACTCTTCTCAAGCCTCTCAAAGTTCCCTTGGATGGGGACCCAGCCCTAAAGCAAATCTCTTAAGCAAATAAGCTGCACAACAAAGCTTGGTGTCATCCACAATCTTGCTGAGGGTGCACTCAATCCCACTGTCTATGTCACTGATTAAAATATTAAATATTATTTGTCTCAGTACAAACCCACGAGGGATACCACTCATTACTGTTTTCTATTTGGACATTAAGTTACTGACTGTAGCATTTTGGATTTGGCCATTCAGCCAATACCTTATCCACGTACTCATCCACCAAATCAGTGTCTCTGCAATTTAGAAGCAAGAATGTGGGGGACCATATCAAAGGCCCTGTAGAAGTCCAATTAGATGACATCAGTAGCCCTTCCTTTGTCCAGTGGTGCAGTCACTCCATTCCCATGCAAGGTACAGGAAAAACAAACCCCAAATTCTTCATCTTTGTCAATATGGATTTTCAGATATGTGGGAGATATTTTTATCTTGAGTTTGAGGAATTTTTTACACCTATCCAAGAATTTCCATGGCCTGTCCAGAGGCATAGGTGTTGTGTGCTCACTAAAAAAGTGCAACACCTCTCAGAAACACTGAACCTAATGATGTGGCATGGGCACATTTAGTTCCCAAGAAATCTTTGATGTAAATATGGAGGCCTTAGCACATGCATGTTTCTAGCAGCAGTTATCATGTTTTTTCAGGTAACCAAGCAGTTTGAAATGACAGACTAAGCCTCCTCCCCAATGACCCAATTAGCACACAGGACCACACTAATCCTGCAGCTAAACACAGGCACCACTTGTATACACAAATTTAAATCCTTTCAATATTAGCAATACTCCCTGGCTCCTAGGACATCAGATCTCTGAATGCTTTACAAAGGAGCAGTATCCATCTCACAGCTTATTAGATGGCGAAACAAAGGCATCACAGGGCAAGATGACTTGTCCCAATTCACCCTCAAGGCCAGCAGCAGACCTGGAAACAACAATTCAAGTCTTTCTGATGCTAAAAATCCCACCTTCTCAAATAAAGCCAATGACCTCATTGCCATTTGTGATGAATAACCCAGTTATTGTATACAATGAATGGAGCATTACAGCAACACAAATCTGTCATTTTCCTCTGTTCCTCTGTAGTGGGTTCCTCTTGGGCTGTCATGAAGTGTCGCTTGAAAATGCCTTTTTTTTTTTTTTTTCCCCAAATGTGTACCCAGGGTTAAAATTCTCTGTATGCAGATGTTTATTTTTAGGTATCATCTGTATTGGTTGCTAGTGAATTCTTAACTTTCACAGAGAGTCAGAAAAGGTCATCACTATAGTAAAGCTTTGTATAAATTAACAACTCTGTCTTGGTTTCTTATTTAAAGGGAATAATATATTGCACAAAAAATACTCTGAAAATGTTCTATTGCAAAAAGAGATGAAAAATCTATTTTTATTCAAGCCTGCAGCATGCCATAAAAATTTGGGGGTTTTGAATATGCTGAATGACATACACCCATAGACACATCAGATAATTTACACAATATGTAATGGAGCAATAATGATCTTATATCCTGAGAAAAAAAGCTTTGTTAAAGCAAAGTGAAGTTCATGCATACATCACAATTAAACTAAAGGGCAAACCTGGCTCTGGTTCTAAAAAGAAAACATTGGCATACATGGAAATTCCCTGTTAATGCCCAATTCAAATTTTTAATATTTGAAAGTCAGGGAGTTCATTCTTTAGGTTCTGCAATCAATGAGTATCCCTTCCTACCTGGCACTGATCTCCACCAGCCTTTTACCTCACTGTAGACAGAGGCCATACCTTGACTTTGCAAATCCAGAGTATCACAATCACACATGAACTTGATTCCTAGTGACTGCCTGCTTGTTTTGTGTTACCTGATATTACAATCCCACCAGGAGGATGTCTTGAACTGCTGGGGGCATGGAAAGCCATTTTGTTAGCATATCCTCTTCCAACATGTATGGAGAAGGACTTTACAACTTCCTTTACAAAAGAAATGGAAATGCCATTCGTGAGCAAGCTTATTTGGGACCCCCAGGTCCTGAGTCTCTTGTTCTAGAAAGGGACCCTTTGGAATCTCATACTGACCTGGAGCTTTCTATCCTCTTCACTTCTATATGTGTTCATTGGGCTTTCTAGACCATTCTAGATCTTGAGTTCAAAGGCTTCAGGTTTCCAAATTACCTGCTCAGATATCTGTGCACATTGTAGCTGCATGCACTGACATTCTGAAGGCTAAAAAGTGAATTATTAGTAACAGCTTAAGTCGCAACAGCAACTAAAATATGAACATGCTTTTGTGGCCCTTGTGTGAGGTGAAGCAGGAGAGAATCTGGTTCTGTGATCTGGATGATGGTTATTTGGAGTAAGCGGAAAAAAATCATGCTGGTTCAGGATCAGGCAGTGCCTGGAGTTCAGTACTTATATTTGCAGGTTTGATACGGTTGTGGTTGTTCAGGGCACTGCTTTTGAAGAGGCTTGAATTATTAACAAGTTCCGTTTAGGAGACATTTGGCTGAGCAGCACTATGTCAGCTTGGAAGGAGCAGGGACAAAGGTACAGAAAGTCAAACCAAGGAGAGTTGGAAGGATAGTTCAGATAGAAGGAACTTCTGGAATTATATCCAGTCCTATTCTACTCCCTCGGATTTCCCCACTCAGAAGTGTTTTATACTGCTGCAGCTGTCTGCTTTTCAGAGTAATCAGACAATTTTGGACACAGTTGGACAAAGTCATTTTCTGGTTAATGCTTCTGTAGTAGACCACATGAAATGTACATGACTTAGAAGAAAGCATGTTGTTCAGTGTTCCCTTTAAGGAATGGGGAAAGAAAAATAAACCTTGTCAGTGCTGAGGATTTTAAAACAGTTATTTAAATATAAAATTTTATTTAATTTAAAACACTAGATTTAACTGACAAAAAGAAGTTATTTTTAAATGTTGCCTTTTGTGAAATCTCTAGTTTTTTCTTCAAGCTGTGTCAAGTGGCATAATAAAGTTGCCTCAGACATGAGAGGTTGTAGCAATTTCCCCCAGCTTTTCTTTTCCCTTCTATAGCAGCCCTGGGCACTGTTAGTTGTGCTCATTTTGTAGCAAAGCTTCTTGCAGTGGGAGGGAAATTGTGGGAGAGCACTTGTGGAACGAGAAAATTAAAATAACAATGGAGTCATGTTGTGAGGTGCAACCTTCTGTCACTGACTCAGCACGTTCTTGTACATGTGGGTGACGGTCTGCATGACTTGTACTGACCTAGTTGACTCAATCAAAGAATTTGAAATAAAATGGTACTAAGATCTTTGGGATATCAAGGATTATTAAAAGTGTCTACAAAAATCTTGGGCACACTGGGCTGGAAAAGGAAGGAAATAAATGTAGAAGCAGGATGTAAAAGAGGGATTCAAGAGAGAATTGTCGAATAAGCATGAATGCTGTTGAGTATTTCCAATTTTTAAAATATGCATATTTGTCCTAGACAAAACTAGCTAGTACTCATAATTTTAGTGTGGCTCAGTGTATGAAATTTTTTACCAAGGATTAGGTTCTTCAGTTGCCTTAAACTTTAACAGAAAGCATGGGGCAATGGATACCTTTTCTTCATACCGATTAACAGCAGAAAAAAAAGTATGGGATCATCTGGAATGCTGGGACTGTCAAGAGGGGATGTGGTATTAACAAAAGACAATGAGCAAGCACAGGGTATAGGAAAAACCCTCCGTCAGTTTGAAAACATGGTGAAACAAAGCAGCAGGAGACTATTGGTTTTGGGATATTCTTATCCTGCCTCCTTAGCATTCTGACTTTGCCCCTGTCTCTCTCAGTCCTTCTGTTACAGTGCTGTGTTGGTCTGACCTTAGCAGGAGGCACAGAGAGAGGCAAAGAGGGGAGTCTACCCTGTTCTGTGAAACCAGACATTCATCTGTCCCCTAGAGTCTAGAGAAACCCACTGTCCAGTGCACTGCAACAAACCTGCATTGGATTGGGAAAAAAGGATGGAAATAACACCTCCCAAGTGTCCCAAAATAAGTGTGGGTTGGCATGACCATACCTTGTAGTACTGGCAGAGTGGTGCTCACCCACTGTCCCACACAGGCCTGTTTGATGTTATGGGAGAGAGGGCAGAAGACAGGAGGAGGGAGCACAGTAATAGCTGCAAGCTTTCCATCAGCTTTGCTCCTCTGCAGCCACAGCTGTGGTGAACAGGAGGGCTCGCCCATAGCTGGAGGCATGCAGAGAGCTAGGCAATCCAGCTCTACCAAGTGCTGCCACACTGAGACCTGTCCTCCACCTGCCTTTGTTAGCAGCCCACTTCCTCACTTCCACGAGCAAGATAATGCCAAGTCCTGCTGTGCCTAGGCACACCGGGGGTGAGGAATGAAATCCTGCAGCATTGCATAGTGTTAGCCAGAAAATAAAATTTTTTATTCCACCTGTCTTCCTAAAACTTCCTAGCTTGCCTTGAGAAAATTGTCTATAGAAGCATGCACAGTACATACATGCCTGTCTCCCACTTCAGAGAGAATGTGTAGAGAAAGATGTGGGATTTTTGGGAAAGGGGAAGGAAAACATCAGTATGACTTTATAAGCATGAGTTTAAAGGGAACAAACTTGGATTAAATACAAAATTATTCAGGTAAGGAAGAAATGTACCTTTCACCAAACTTAGACTATTGTTAGCTGCACTTAGACTCAGTTCCTGGTTTGGCTGGGACACGTGAAAACATAGAGAGATAGAGAGGTGTGTCCTGAGCTCTGTTCGTAAGGTTTCTTTGTAGCTACCAGCATTAGATGTTTGTTCTTCTCTTCTTTTTTTTTTTTGTAAGGAAGAGAGAAACACTGTGAAAATTACTAGGCTTCTAAAGAAGCAGCTAGTGGAACAGAGTTATCAGCAGATTGCATGCTTTGATTTGGTCTGAATAAGTTAGGTGCATGAAAAAAAATTGTGATTTACAGATTTCTCTGCAGTTTGCTTCTTTTGTAAGGTTGACTCATGCACAGCAGATTAGATTGGTTTGGAATAATCACTCTGGAAAAAACAAGTTGCATCTTTAAAGGGTCTCCCTTTGAAGAAACACTGTACAATGCACAAGTTGGAAGTGAACTAACTGTTCATTCTGAGTAAATCATTCTTGATTAGATGTATCCTTTAGTTTTGTGGATTAGTGACCCACAGAAGGCCATTTCTCTTCATACTGTTTTTTGTTAAGCTTCCCTTCTTTTGCAAATGTGTTTCAGTCTTGATTTTGCTTCACTGAGATCATTGCTGTGAGGAAGCATTTGATATCTGTAACACTAAATTCTAAATTGGGCTGTCAGAGTCTCAGGCTATTGTTTTTATTCTCTGAATGTAAAACAGCACATTTAAAGCTGACCTAATATTCTGTAACAATCGTACCCTTCCTTATTCTGCAGCTTTGTATAAAATGGATTATTACTACATACATTACTACATACTTTACTACATACGTGTATGTCCTGTGGTCCTTCCAGCCATTCCCTGGCCTCCATCCTTATCTAGAATCTTTCCTTCTGTGTTGAGTGGCCAAACAATTGCATTTATTTTCCAATTTTTTGTTGCAAATGTTGCAATGGCCAGTTCTTAGGAAGATACCTCAGGAACTATAAACAGGGGCCTCCAGGACTAAATGAACTGGTTTAGCATATGGCTGAGGGCTCAGACCTTGCCAGTTCCCATCTCTACAGATCTCAGTGGGGCTTTCAGTTCACCAGAGGGTTTTATTCTCTCTCATCCCACTTTCAGTACCATTATTCTTGGATATATCTTCGGTGTCTCTGAAAATACATATGGTCTGCTTCTATTAACAGGAGCCTTGCACCACAGGTGCCTTCTACCACATCTGCCCTTGTGTATTTCTGTGGTGAATTGACACTGGCTGCATGCCAGATGCCCACCAAAGCACCTCTGTCAGCCGGAAAGCTCCTTCCCCAGTCGAATAGGGAAGAGAAAATAGAAGGAAATTATGATGGTCAAGATAAGAACAGGGAGAGATCATTCACTGCTTACTGTCACAGGCAAAGCGGACTCAGCTCAGGGAAATCAATCTAATTTATCAGCAATCAAATCTGGATAAGGTAATGAGAAAACCAAATCTTAAAAACAACTTATTCCCACCCCTCCCTTCTTCCTGTGCTTAACTTCACTCGCAAATCCACTACTTCCTCCACACCAGTGGCTCAGGGGAACCAGGACTGTTCATCACATGCTACGTGTGCTGCTCCTTCCTCCTAAATGGGACAATCCTGCTCCAGCATGGGACCCCTCCTACAGGAGACAATCCTCCACAAACTGGCACGTGTCCCCCACAGGGTCACAAGTCCAGCCAGCAAACCTGCTCCAGCATGGCCTCCTCTCTCTAAGGGGCCACAGGTCCTGCCAGGACCCTGCTCAAGTGTGGGCTTCCCACGGGGTCACAGCCTCCTTTAGACATCCATGCTCTGGTGTGGGGTCCTGCATGGGCTGCAGGTGGATCTCTGCATCCCATGGACCGCCATGGGCTGCAGGGGCACAGCTGCCTCACCATGGGCTGCACTGTGGGCTGCAGGGGAATCTCAGCTCTGGTTCCTGGAGCACCTCCTGCCTCTTCTCCACTGACACGAGTGTGCATGTTTCTCTCACAGATTCTCACTCCTCTCTTCTGCTGCAGCTGTGCAACGTTTTTCCCCGCTTTTTAACTAAATTTTCCCAGAGACACAACCAGTGTCACTGAGAGCCTCAGCCTTGGCCAGTGGCAGGTCCATCTTGTCTGGCACAGAAGCTACCCCTGTAGTCTCTCTACTACTAAAACCTTGCCATGCAAACCAAATAGAATTTGACATGACAGAAATCTAATGAGGCATTTGAGTCTGATTTGAGTCTGAGGGTGCTGGTCAACAGCAGCTGAACGTGAGCCAGTGTGTGTGCCAAGAAGGCCAATAGCATCCTGGCCTGTATCAGCAATAGTGTGGCCAGCAGGACCGGGGCAGGGATTGTCCCCCTGTACTCGGCACTGGTGAGGCCACACCTCAAATCCTGTGTTCAGTGGAGCGAGTCCAGAGAAGGGCAGTGGAGCTGGTGAAGGGTCTGGAGCTCCTTATGAGGAGCAGCTGAGGGAGCTGGGGGTGTTTAGTCAGAAAAAAAGGAGGCTCAGGGGCAACCTTATCACTCTCTACAACCACCTGAAAGGGGGCTGTAGCGAGGTGGGGTTTGGTCTCTTCTCCCAAACCAGCAACAGGACAAGAGGAAATAGCCTCAGATTGCACCAGGGGAGGTTTAGATTGGATATTAGGAAAAAATTCTTCACTAGAAGGGTTGTCAAGCATTGGAACAGGCTACCCATGGAAATGGTGGAATCACCATCCCTGGAGGTATTTGAAAGATGCATGGGTCTTAGGGGCAAGGCGCTTAGGGACATGGTTTAGTGTTGGACTTGACAGTGCTGGGTTAGTGGTTGCACTTGATGGTCCTAAAAAGTTCTTTTCCAATCTAAAAGATTCCATGAGTCTATTCTATATATGATTTTATGATATCCTGGTTGTCTCTTAAAGAAAAGAAATCACTGAGACATTTTTCTAAGACAAGACTCACCCTTTGTGCCAGAAGGTGAAAGCTGACCTTTGGATGCCAGAAACTTCATCCACAAATAACATTCATATTGTATTTGCCCATGAACAGGTTTTCCCTACTTGGAAAAAAATCTTTTCTATCTCAGTATTTTCTGAATTTATACAGTTCTTTTGTTAATGTAAAAGCTTTATCAGGGGCTCACACACTCTTAGTGTAAACACTCAGTGCAAGTGAGGACCAGAGGTGTACGCTTCTATGAAACTGCCCTCTTCAGTTTTCACTTTATCAAATAAATTAAAGGTGCTTCATCTATACTTATAAGTACATCATTACTTCTAAGTGCTATATTATTATTATCAAAGTGTTCTTACACTGTCACAGAAAGACCTTGACATGCTATAAATAACTTTGCCTCTCGCTTTTATACTACATAGACTTCTGCAATTGTGTTTATTGTCTGCAGGCATTATGGAAGCCTAATATGAAAGAACTGGAGAGCTCACACTCAAAATGAATGGATATACATTCTCTTTCTATTTAAGCTGATTTGATACCTCAAGGAATGTTTGATACATCATCTTGGGCTTTGGGACTGAAAAGGCTGAAAGGGAAAGGAGAAAAAAAGCCCATAAACTGAGACTTTCAGAGCTTATTTTTCTACACCACTCCTTCTGTAAAAGAAGGAGAGGCAAAGCATTATGGAGGTAGCAGTGGCTGAACTTCAAAAGCTTCTTAGGTACAGGGTGGATGTTTAATTACCCACTCTTGTGGAGGAAATCATCTGATCACTAATCTTGTACTAAACTCTCATATGATTTTTGGTAGTTGCTGTCTTAAGCTGGGCAAGGCAGTCTGCAAAATGAATTTGAAATATATCCATAATTTAGTATTTTGGTGTCCAGTACCAGAGCAGAGAGACAAACAAAAAGAAGTCATGCCACATAAATGACACGATAGTGGATCAAACTGCAAGATACATTAAATATAAAATTTTAATCTGTGACTAGAATATCTTTAGCACTAAACAAAATCTGTGGCAGCAGAAGAAAGAATGCTCATAACCATGAGTGTCCAACTAGGAAACGAAATAAAGAATGGACAAATACATAGCCACATCACCTTCCACAAAGGTCTGAAAACTTTTCTTGGTGAAAGAGCCTCTTCCTAGCATTGAAACTTGCATCTATTCACACAACTGCAGCCAGAGTCTTGATGAAGCCTGTACAAGCCTTTATTGTACTGCACGCTGTTTGCAAATGAGACAGATATATGGGAGAACAATGACATTATAAAATCCCTAGAAAAAGAGTTTGCATTATTTCCAGCAACCAGAAAATTTTTACAAGATTTTCTATAATAATCTGTACATTATAATGGAATCACTTTCCAGCTATTGGAAAATCCGATATTTATACAGACTGACACAAAATCCTTGAACCTGTTTTTTTCACCAGCCTTTGTAGCTATCTCTTCCTAGTAATGGCTGAGTTTCTGTTATAACCATCCCTGGGTTTTAGCTTCCATATAAACCAGATGTTGAGAGAAAAAGACTGAAAATAACAACAGCATTAGATGTAAGAGAAATACCCATTCTGGCTTTATATATAAAGCCATCCTCCCCACTACATCAAGAAAAGGCTACATTTACAACTGGCAGTGATTAAAATACCCAAATGGATACACAGAGAATATGAAAGAAGTTGTTTATAGTGACTTCTAGCTGCCAGCTCTAGAATAACTTTCCAGTATAAGAATCATGTACAAAACCTCCAGGCAATTAGTTTTCTAATGAAGCTTGATACGTACAAGAACAGGATTATACAGCTTCACTGCTTGTAACTGGGGGCCTGCTGATGACCTGAAGGGTCCCTTCTGGTGCTGTATCCTAATTTGCAACTAGGTTTGTTTCTTCTCAGATAGCAGAGCCAACCCAGGGCTTGAAAAGTTGGCTGGTTAAGATCTGCTTTCCTTTATCAAACAGCAGTTGCAGAATTTTTGTTGTTGCTGAGATGTGAGCCAGAAAGACGTCCCCTTAGGAAAAAGGCCACTGTGCTTTTAGTTCTGTTTTACTTACTGTCTCTGTAGGCAAAAGCTGCTCCTAGAATATTCTTTATTGAAATGTATTGATTTCTTAGATTATGTATTGGATTGAAGCTTAAGAAGCATAATTAGTTTAATCCCTTTGTATCCACCTTTAAATGCTATGCCCATCACAAGGGCATCTTCATATTTTGGTAACTGAGTTGCAAGCTAGGAATCATCATCAAAAATGCTGACTTTGACTCGTCATTCCAAAAGAGTCCAGCAGTTTATTAGGATGTTTGTCTGAGGAAAACCTAAGTGACACCATTAGAATTTAATATCTCTCCTACTGATAAATGTAGAGAAAAATCTTTATTTTTATGTGACTAGAGGATCATTTGCTTTCAAAAGTAAATATGCCTGAGATGCACTGAAAATAGCTGGAGGTTGTGGTCACATCAGACAGAAGAAAATTATGGTGCTCAGAGGTATATTGATGACACTAAACAAATATCTAAAATATTGCCTTTTCAGAGCCAAAACTTTAATTCCATACATTAATGAGGTACAAATCTCTGTTCCAAAAGACTGTAATGACTTCTCCTTTAATGTCTGCTGGGGTGGTGGGTTTTTTCAGGGGACTGAATGAGGTAGAGTGCAACCCTCTGCATGGCCTTCATAGGTCTATGGAAAATTATTTCAAATTTCAATGGCAATGCACATTATATGATCACTACCACCTAGGCAATGACATTAGTTGCCATAGTAACCTCAGGTTGCATCATTAAGAATTTTAAATGTTGACAGTTGGGAAGCATAGCTTGAAACACCGGGAGAAGAGCAGGAAAGAGGCAGGTTTGACCGAAGTGTGCAAAGCAATCAGGGGCACAAGTGCTTTCTGTTGTGCCAAGCCTAGACAGGGAACAATGGAGGAAACCAATGGCATGGATATATCAAGTGTCTTTTCTGATTTCTTCATGGATCTTTGAAACAGAGAGGGGAAAAGCTGTTTTCCATCTTTCTTATTCTTCTCTTTTTCTAGAAAAAAAAAGAAAGGCAACCTGTCCATTTGAAACTGGTTACTGATGACCTCATTTTGCATTTTAGACAAGCTAGAAGTACATGTGTGGCTGGCTGGGGAACCACGTCTGGCTTCTCTGGACATGGTGTTGTTTCTCAGAACTTGGTTATTCTGAGTCAGCTTGTTTGCACTGGTGTTGCTGTGCTGATTCTGATCACTAATGCATTGAACTCTCCATTAACCAGGGCATTTACACCATTCCCTTTGCCACAGCATAATGTGGGCTAGTGTCAGGAATGTCCAGCTGTCATTTATAATATGCCATCTGTCTGTCAAATCTCTCTTTAGCCACTAATTCACACAGGCAACTCAGCTTTTAGAAGTACATTCCATCTAAACTATTAAGTGAGTAGGTCCAAAGAATTAGTGATTTCTTTTTAGACGTATTCCTGTTTGATCCCTCCTTCTGAAACTCTGCTTTTCCCAGTGGTTTTGCGGTGAAGATAGGGGAATGCCACGATGAGAGCCAGAAGAACTGAATGAGGAGCTGGTGTTGCAGTGTTCAGACCCTTATGCTACCCAGTCCTTCCTGGCCTTCAAGAAGGTTTCAGCACTATTCCAGCCTTGCTCAGAGCTGACTCCAGCCCATTAATGTAAACTAGTTTTGAGCATACTTTTTTCTTGGCTTGAGCTAAACAATCCTCACATTCTTTTACTCCCATAAAAACTAGGCACTTCAGCTGAAGATTTATGAAAAAAGACAGACCCTCCCCTGAGATACCTGCACAAGTGTTTCCTGTAACCATCACTAGTCATTTGTAGTCATTCATACAGCTAAAGTCACGCTTTATTTTGATGCTTTAGGATTATAAAATATAAATTTCCACCCTTGATTTATCACTAATTTTGGATATAAGAATCTAAAGGGGACATTAGACAAGCCTATTAGTGCAAAGCCTAGCTGCTATGAAATGGCTATTAGAGATTACCTTTAAAATATATTTTACAGCAAATATGCTCATCTTGTTGTTGAATAATCAATGGCTGCACCTTTATGTTAAATTTATTAGCATATCTGCAAGGTGCAAGTGAACTTTCATTATAGAAAAATGTACTGGATGACTATTTTCAAATTAAGAGTAATCACATGGTGAGATATATTAAGCAAAATTGAACTGATATTAGCACTGATGTGTCACATACACTGCTATTGGTTTTGCATTAGAAAGTATATTTCTTTGCTGTTGGTTGAGGTTTTTTTAAACACACTAAACTGGCTCACAAGCATATGCATTTCTATGAGTCCTAATAAATGATAAAATCTCCCCCAGTCAAAGTAATTCTTGACTTTGTGTGTTTGCAAATAAACAATACACAACTGAATGAGAAAATCAGGAATTTCTTGCTGTTCCTGACAGACAAACATGTATTGTGACTAAGTCAACATATTGTATCGTAGGCACAAATGTGCAAGTTCACTTTAATAATTGAGGGCTTCATTGAAATTGTTCAGATTAAAGGCTAAAGAATAAAGCGATCCTGTCAATTGTTTGCTGTTAATAATGACTAATGTTTACCATGGAAATGTAACACACTGATGAAGATGTGTTTCTCATCAGATTGTGCTTAAAAACTTAAAAGTGCTATGAAGAATAGCCACATCAGTGTGCCTCATTCCAACAACCCCCTAGTTTATGCACAGCATCTTTCTTTGAGCTTTCCAAGCCTCTCATGTCCAGGAATTGCATAGTGTGACTCACATGCCAGCAATCTCCTAAGCATGATTCACAACAGCTGTATCCAAAGGCCAGTGGAAAGTGATCCTTCAGCTGGACGTGTTGAGCCCACTGCACAGGCATAGGGCCTTACCCCACCCAGTGGACCCCTGGCAAGGCAGGTCTCTGGACCTGAGTCCCATGACCCATGTATTTAACAGCCTCACCTTGGTGTCTAAATTGCCTTGGTGGCCAGAAAAGAACATGTCCTTTCTGGTCCCTTCAAGCAGCTAGCCCAAGGAAGTATCCTAGGAGAACTCCCAGATATATTTTCACGTGAATGGGCAGGAGGTTTCTTGGTGGGCTTAGTAAGCAATGACTTTGTGATGTGTGCTAGACCTATGTCTGAAGGGATGCAAATAACTGTTGATGGTCTACACATCAGATTCCTCATTTCTCAGTTTTGTTTTAAGGCAGTGGTTCTTTGAGGAAGTGTGGACAAGACTTCAGAGTCCACTTTCTGACAGCAGTCTCTCTCCCTTGCTGCTTGCAAGTGACAACAGGAAAGCAGCAGCAAAGTAGTGGGTTGTGGGATGGGTCTTTTTGGGGGGTGGGAGGATATAGTGTGATACCTATTTTAGTGTTATTCATGGGACCTCTAAAACCCATAAGAACACCCCTTCCAGGACCCTCTGTATGTGTTTCCTACTTGTTCAGATTGAAGCTATCTTTTTTTGGTGTTTTTTCAGCATCTAGTACAATGAGATCTTACCTCATGGACCATGACCCCAGGTCTGTGGGCATGTAGCTCAAGGACGCGTTAATCCTTGAGCTGAGGTTCATGCACAGTGTTGTCACTTGCACCATTTCTGTTACAGGGACCGTGTCCAGATAGGCTGAAGGTGCTCCATCTGGAAGGACTGTGCTTCTCAGCCTCATATAATGACCACCATGACATTTTCTACAGTAGTCAGTGATGATCTTCTAGTTATCAGAAAAAGCCCTTGAACTGAGAACGTTCAAAGGACAAAGAAAGGGAGTTGAGAATGCAACTAACTCCTTGTGGGCACTGTGGTTACTGAGATAATTCTGGATACAGGATTCAGCAGGAGGCAAGCTCTGCTGGCAATTTGTCTGGCCTATGGATGTCAGTGTCATATAGTGGGGAAAGGGGAATGTCAGAATATCTCAGGGAACAGACATTGCAGAAAACAGAAGCCTCATGCACACATATCTATCATGGCTGACATGAATGCCAAGATCATGGGGAGTGACAAGGGAGAGCAAGAAGTGTTCATGGTGACCCATGTAATCAGGCTGAAGACCAGGAAGCTCCTGTCGGGGAGCACCATGTGAAGCCATGCCCCATTAATGCAGAGTGGGTGTAACAGGGCCCAGTGTTCTGAAATCTGAGATCAAGTTTGGAGTAGGGTGAATCACATAGGAGAATGGTGGCCTTCCAGATCTTTTTTGTACAGGCCAGACTGTGGATGGTCTTGCAAAAGGCCATCACTGGGAGTGACCTAGCAGAGAAGTATAGGGGCACCAACAACTGAGTTCTCTGAACAGACTTGGTGTTGGGCCCTGACACAAGGACTGGAGAACTGGTTCAGTGCTCTAGTACACAGGGCACTAATACAAATATAAAAATGCAGTGATGGGAGAATAAATGCCATCTGAGTTATATGGCTGACCATGCCCTGAAAGGCACTCCTGAAACCATCTCAGCTTGTTCCAGGCAGGAGAACTCTTGTACTTGGCTCTGCCTTGGGAAGACAGTTCCATTCCCATACTATTTTTTGTTTAGTCTGTTAATGAAAGTGCTTTCCTAGGGTGCAAAAAGTACAAGGCAACAGGACATAATAACATGTATTAGCAGTCTCTGATATTAATAGTACAGATTGTCACATGATATGACAGTGATTAAAGTGGGCATGGATGGAGGTCTCCCTTTCTTCTGGGAGGCACTGTTCCCCTTTGCAAACAGAAAATAAACACAGCCCTTCCAGAGCATAAATGCCAATAACTGTGAAATTTTGATTAAATAATAGATATGTGTTCAGAAGCACTTTTTATAGTATGTGATTAAGAAAGATAACTAGACATCCTTACAGCTATAATGATAATAATTACTGCAACGCATAAAGTGCAGAATATGACACTGGAAAGGCCACTATTAACCTTTCCAAGGGTTATTTTGTTGTGTTTTTGACACTATGGACAGCAGTGTTCAGAGAACTAAATAAAACTAAAGCTGTGATAGTTCTTTCCAGGAATTCTCTGATATGTTAAAAAGGAGGTGTAGAGGGGAGTGAAATACCTTCTATTCAAAACAGATGTTTGTTTAATATCTAACATCTGTGTAGTCTTAGAAAAACTGTTTTGCTAAGACTTCTGCAACTCTTGGTAATTCAGAAAACTGGCAACAGTGTTTCCCTGCTTAAAATAAGCTATAAATTACAGCTCCATACCCCAGACCAAAGGCTTTTTTACTCCTAGCAAGAAAATTTCCTGTCTCCAAAGTGCGATGTCACGTTGTCCAGCAGATCACATCCATTATCGGGTAATGCTAATCTGTGAATTCCATGTTATGACATCTCTGTGCCTTGCAGCTCTGGTGGAGAATTACAGAGCAAACACCACTGCTCATAAGAACTGAACTGCTATTTTAGATCTTACCAGAATTATTTGGTGTGGAAGGGCTGGGTAAATAGGTTGGGAAACGCAGAAGAGATTGGCTGTGATGGCATCAGGTTTTCCAGTAATAAAAGGGAGAGTGGGTAAATCCAGGAGTCTAAACATGAGTCAAAGCAGAATATGTGAATAGAATGAATAAGTAATATTGGTACAAATCCCCGCAAAATTCCTGTAACTGGAAAAGGGGAGCTGGCTCTGGAGCTTTGTAATTCACCTATCTGTAACAGAGGCTGGTCTCTGTACATCAGTCAAGCTTGCAAACATGCCACTGATGTTCAGTTCTGCTTTCTATATGATAAAAAAGTCCCTATTAGTCAGAGTCTCCACAGCTGCAAAAATGATTTTGTATGAAGGCGAGAAGATGCCATTATTTTAAATGATGGCATTGCAATGTAATAGATGGTGTGAAAGAAGGCTGTAAATTCTGGGTCACTGCTCTCTGTAGAGTCCTGCAAATAACATAAGCAATCCAGTAGTCCAAGCTGCTCAAGATAGTGTTTTTTAAACACATTAATTAAATTATATTGAAGCAAATTCACTTAAGTCAAGATTTCTTCAACAATTTATTATTGAAAACACAATTAGCTGGAGGCATTTGGAGGAGTTTTGTGAAATCAAAGGCTACACTGCAACTGAGAGTAAGCTCTCCAACCACCAAATCAGAAGAAAAAATACGGAACTTGTTTCTGTGATTTCAAGAACAAATTCTATATGTTAGAATACTTTCAAGCTGCTGTTACCGATTCCCTAACTTCATTCTTAAAGTTGAAACTCAGACCCCTTATACCCAAAATTGTTGGTCTTTGGCGCAGATTAAGGAGTTCAAATCTCTTTTGGCAACAGAATTATCCTAATTTTTCAGGATAATTTTCCTGATTCTCATTTCTCTAAATTTCACTATCATTTCTCATGTTACTCACTTTCTGCATTGTGCTGGATGCATCAAAAATAACTGTGACTGGAATAAGGGCATGTTAGCCAAACTCAGGCCATAAGTAAGAAACCTGCTGCTCTCATCCATGCCGCCCTGGGAACCATGTACTCTGGCAGCACAACTTCTCTGTGAAAAGAGCTGAGAGTTCAGTCCACAATAGCTGCTGAAAGGAGCAAATAGCAGAGGCAGCAAAATGTTCTTTAACCAGCAGAGCAGGGCCTGACACTCTCTGCAGGAGAGAGTAGCTGCATAGGCACAAAGGAAAAGTAATTTTGCATTAAATGTCTGTGGGTAGTGAGGACTGAAACCACCATTCCCATGTTAAGGCTGTAAGAGTGCTCCAAATATCCCTCATCCCATGAAACTTCTGTCCTAATAGGAAGAAGATTTAAACTTGACTGACCCATTAGTATCCAAACCTCAGGTTTTTTTCTATTCATACAGCTGAGAATGTAAAGTAAATCTTGTCTATGTAGACATGGATCCTATTTCATTTAAGGTTATGAATTGTCTTCTGTGCTGCTTCCTTTCCTGTATTACATTGAAAGCAGAGGTAACAGGATTAAGGAATTTTGCCTTCCCACCTTCAGATGCTCTTAAATTAATCAACCGAGAAAAAAAAAGCATGTTCAGTACTTTGCTTTTAATTCCTCCTGACTTTCACTGTTTGCTTTCAGAATAGATGTACAAATGCTGAGGTAATTTAAGGAAATCTAAGACTGCCTCCAATGACTTTGAGTAGGAAGTACTAGAAATCTCAGTCAGAGCTTGATAAGACTACATTTATTTAATTATTTTGTTGATGCACTAAGTTCTGTTATTGAACCCTGGCTTACCATCAGCTTTTGGGTCATGGGATTGCAGGTTTTATCTCAGTCTGATTTGCCAAGGGAATTAGAGCTAAGGTGTTCTCCAAATTTGTGTTTGTAGGCTCATTCCTCTTTATGACATGGCATCTTAGCAATCAGTTTCAAGCAAAATTACTTAAAAGATCCTATCAACTGTACTAACTCTCAATGAGTTCTGTGGAAATAGTTGATCAGATGGAGGAACAACACTCAAATTAGTGCCCTTCTATTGGAAAGGATGCAAACTGATCCCACTGGCATCGTTAGACATGAGCAAATCCAAATCATTCAGACATGAGACGTTAATGCTGGAGAAGCTTCTATCAAAGTTTATCACTTATCAGCTTGGGATGACTGGCAATTGATGGCGTTCAACATTCTGCCTGTAAAGCTACACAGACATACAAAGAAATAGTGGGAATTTTCTGGGTTTCCTCATTTTTCCAGATTTCAGTTAAAGGTGCAAGTAGCTCAGGTGATAGAAGAAAACCCAAGCAAAAATAGATCCTGGACTTACCACGGAACAGGGCTATGTTGTACCTTTGAAAAAACTGAAGCACACTGAGGAAAGCACAAAGAAAACAAAAATTTAAAAATGGCACAAGATACAGCAACCAACTTCTGTGATGAAATTTAAGGATTTTGATATTGCTTATAGAGTGCAAGCAAGATAGAGGAGTTGTTTCTAGATGTGGGAAGAGATAGTGGAAAGACCATTAATTTATGAAGTCACAATAAAAAATAACAAGTACCTACAAGTGATACCTTCCTTTGAACACCACGCAATCATACCCTGCCCAAATCCCTTTGTGTCATGCTTCACTGGCAACTTTGAAAACACTAAAAACAAAGAAACCCCCACTAAACTTATCGCAAGAGTGATTATTTTCAGTGCTTCTCTGGCCTAATCCCTTGCTCATTTGCCCATTGGTTGAAGTCCAGCCTTATGCATATTCCAATAGGACATAATAGAATACTCCTCCCACCAAAGGACAGATACTTTCTAATGCCATGAATGTGTTGTTCTCCTCGCTGGTTTGGGTTATGTTGTGGTGCCATGTGGGAATCTCTAACACACAATTCTCAGGTTAGGTGGGCTTATCACATTTAAGCAGCCCACTGCTACTATCCAGGGCTCTGAGTACTTTCCTGTAATTTACACATGGAATGAGGATGAAGCAAGTATAGGTAGAAAGATCTGAAAGTACAAATCCTGTTACAAAGCAGGAGAAAGGGATATATCAACCTTTAAAAGTCCTGCAGAAACATGGGGTCCTATAGAATGCACCATGGCTTTGGAAAGTTATGAATTACATAGTTTAGCAAACATACATACATGTAACTTAGTTTTCAATCATTGATGGTGATGATTACGTTATGCACTTATGAAATGGCCCTCACCAAACCATCCATGCCTGTTTGCAGAGCTGCCTCACAGACGCCAAATGATACAAGCCACATTTAGGAGCCAGCTGAAGTAAGCTGAACAAACTGGATATATGGCAAGGACTGGTTACAGAGTTCTTCTGAATTTCACTGCTCACATACCCATAAGGTGCCTGACAAAGCATTTTTTGATATTTCACAGTGAATGCATTACTTCTCACTGATACAATAAGCACACGGGAACTGCTCTGATCTCTGAAACATCCAATAAGCAGTTAAGAAACTTGAAAGAGCACATCTACAAACTTTAGACAGCCCCATAAAAAGCAAAGCCTGAGCAATAGAGAGTAAAAATTAGCTTGGAATTATTTTCATGTTCTCACTGATCTCAATTCTGACCCCCTGGAAGCTGCTAGAAATATTGTCACTGGCAGTACTGAAATATGAGAAGACCTCAAGCTGCTCTTGAAATATTACTACTGATTTCCTGATGTGAACTCCCTGACATCACAGGCAGCAGTGGAATTTGGTCATGTGTGTTTAAGCTGCATTTAAAATTTCTAAACTTGAGATACGTCTGAAAAACAATACATACACGTATGCATGTACATACAGGTATATATCTC
This sequence comes from Gymnorhina tibicen, assembly GCA_013399875.1. Lineage (NCBI taxonomy): Eukaryota > Metazoa > Chordata > Aves > Passeriformes > Artamidae > Gymnorhina > Gymnorhina tibicen. Next base: position 103,022 of record VXAZ01000995.1, on the reverse strand, counting down.
AATTAGTAATGGAAAAATTTGGTTTTTGGCAACGTTCCGCATGGTGAGACTTCTCTGTCTCCTTTATCAAGTTATAAAATGTCCGCATAAAATATATCAGTTTATGCCAGGATGTGGCCTTTCCAAGATATTATACAGGTGTTTTCCCTGGGCGGAAAATGGGGTGGAACAGCAGCCATCCCTATCCTTTGCTACTCCTCAGGTCAAATTTCAACCCCTGAATGTGTGTTGTGCTGACAGTACTGTTGTTGGAAAGACAGCTGTAACAGGATGTCCATGTTAGTGGAAAAGTTTTGTGTTGTCTAATTCCAAAAGTTTAAGACCTCAAGATCCAAATAACCAGATGGGCACTATTTTGTGTCAAGCATGTGCATGATATGTAAAAGAATTCGGGCAATATTTTCTTGCTAGAAAAGTGTTGTGGTTTAACCCCAACCGGCAAAAAATGCATCACACATCTGCTTGCTCACCTACCCCCATCCTGCTGGGAGGAAGAGTAAAACTGAGGAAACTCAGGGATTGAAATAAGAGCAGTTAAAGAATAGAAATAAATAATTTTAATAGCAATAATAACAATATTAATAATAATAACAAATTAATTATACAAAATAATAAAATAATAATATAATGATTAATAAAATAATAGTAATGAAAAGGAAAATAACACAGAGAGAAATAAAACCCAAGAAGGACAAGTGATGCAAATGAAAATAATTGGTCATCACCAAGAGGCTGATGCCCAGACAGACCCCAAGCAGTAGCCCCCAGCCAACATTCCCCCTAGTTTAATTGCTGAGCGTGGCATCATTTGGTATGGGACATTCTTTTGGTCAGCTGGGGTCAACTGTCCCAGCTGTTTCCCTCCCAAATCCTTGTGCACCCCCAGCCCACTTTCTGGTGAGGTGGGATTAGAGGGAGGAAAGTCCTTAGCTCTGTGCAAGCTCTGCTCGGTGAGAACTAAAACATCCCTGTATTATCAACAGTTTCCAGCACAAATCTATAGCACAGCCCCATGCCAGCTACTGAGAAAATTAACTCTCCCTCAGCCAAAACCATCACAAAAAGCAGCCTAAATTTCACAACTCCCTTTTGTGAACTCGGACAAAATTGTTAAAAAATTACATTGTTGTAAAAAAGACTATAATTGTTCATGGCTTGTGAGGCTGCCAACTTTAGGTCCCGAAGTCATCGATAGGACACCTGTCCCCCTGCACGGCAGAAGCCACAGCACCCCAAGCTGCACAGCTGCTCTGATATCCATAACTTCCTTTTTCACCCAACACACTCTTACCAGGACACCTTGCACGTGTGCTCAGAGGTTAGATGTGGGATATTAGACAGGATTTTTCTGATACATGTACAAAATATATTTCCTAATATATAGAGGAGAGTAGAAACACTCTCCCCTATGTTCGTGGTTTGCATTTCTAATAACAGACAGTAAGTACTGCCTGGGTGTGTTGGCGTAGCTTTTTAACAAAACTCGAACTGGAAACCTCCTGACCTGAACCACAGTTTTGGAGTTAGTTTGGATACAGGCAGACCCCCAGAGCTCTTGGTTTTGCTTAGAACAGTCCTGGACACTTGACTGTGTGAGATTCCAAAAATATCACATAGCATCAAACTGACTTAAAATTTCCATTGGGAACCTACTTCTCCCTTGTCTAGGATATTCGTAACAAAACAACAACATCAACAACAACAAAACCCTACCCAAAAAAAGTCCTGCAGGGATGACTAAGTTGCATTAGTTCTCCCAGAGGTATAATGTATACAAATCAAATCAAAATATAAATCATTCCACCCTGTTGTGGGGTTTATGCACAGTTTCTTTTAATAAAATATGCAAATATTTTGCAGTAAATTGATTTCCCAGTTTCAGTTCTCTTATCTCCATATTTATTATTCATGATTCTTCTACTCCCCTACTTGAGCAGATAAAAAAAAGAAAAAAAAAAAGAGGGGAAAAAAGCTGTGTAGAGTTCACTTGCTTTTAGGAACTAGCTTTATTATTGTTATTATTAGCACAATTTTATACTCCTAGGAGTGAAAGATAAATGTAGATATTACTTCTAATCTCAACCAAAGCTAAGAGGTAATACAATGACACTCTTTAATGCAAATCACTGCAATAAATGACTGCATAGCCCAAGTGTTCTGCTGCATTACAAATTGTAATGAAAGTTTGAATTGCTGAGCAAAATGACTGTTGTTTAACCTGTGACCAAGCTGGATGGTATCAGTTCTGTTGTTAAAGGTGTACACACCATGACTGTACGGGAAATAAACCCAAATATTTCAGGTATCTAAAGTTGTTGCTAAAGAAGCTTTCTGGCTAAAAAAAAGTAAATTGCTGGTCAGTTTTCTATTGCATTAGCTGAGGTATGCAATTGCTGTTTTCCATCACTCTGTGGTAACAAGTTCTGCAGCAAAGAATCAAAACTGATCAAATGTGGGTGCAGCATTCTGGTTGCTGGTGCTGGAGGTTTCTGTGGGGATAAAGGACAGAGAGACATGAGGGAGTCAGCGAAGGTCAGGGCAGCAGAGCAGGCACAACTCATTGCATGCCAGGAGAAGGTCAAAGACAAAGTCAAGCAAAGGGAGAATGAGACTCCAAAACCAAAAAAATGTTGGGTTTCGCTCCTGTATAGAGAAGATTCTATCACAGTACAGGTATAAATTATTACAAGCATATGCTCCAAGTAAGTTCCGTTTTCCTGCTACTTTCAATTTAATTAGGTATAATGATTTCTTTCCATTAAGATCCTCAGTGGATTACAGGTCTCATTTTTAAAAATGTGTCTGTGATTTAGCAATCCAATTGCTTTTTGAAGGATTTAAAAGTTTTATGCCTTTACAAATGAAGAATCAGACCTGTAAATATTCCAATAGGAATTACAGTTGAGTAAAAAACCCCAGAGGAAAATAAAGATTTTTTACAGATATTCTAGGTTTGCTGGACTGGCTGAAGAATTAAACTACTTTTTGTTCTGATAGTGTATTGCTTTACAGGAGTTTGGGTGACTATAACCATGAATTTTGATCTTTGCAAAAACAACATTTCATCTAAAAATTCCTCGGAAGAAAAATTCCCAACAAGACCCTAAGGTGGGCTATTTGTGAGAAGAGGGTTCTGCAAGGTTTGGCCCAAAGCGCTGAAGATCAAATTCTCTCTCAAGTCAAAGAAATTGTGTCAGCACAGAATCTGGCCTTAGGTACAAGTGGTGAAAAGAGACTGCATTGCAACTGCATTGGCATTGCAAATCAGATGGGGAAAGAAGGAAAATTCACAGAAAGACCTTAGACTTCTTTCTAATTATTCCATTTCTTCTCTGCCAAAAAAAAAAAAAAATGGCCTGGTTTGTCTCTGCACTTCAGCATCAGTTTTCACCTGGCATAAATCCCTGCTTCAAATGGAATGGCATCATTAAGCTAACATGATGACGTGAAAAGTTGCACTCCTGTCTCTAGAAAAGGCTTGCAGGTTTATTCAACAGTAGAATAATCCTCTTTGTAGGCTAAAAAGAAGTTATTTTCTGTAGGCAGGTTTTTTGATGTTTACTTTCTTGACAAGCAAATAAGATGGTTTTTCATCAGAGAACACGACACATTATTAGAAATTATGATTTGCCATCTGCTTTTTCTCTTCAGTCTCGCTCATAATGCTCCCAAGGTTTGTCTTCTCTGCATTGGTGCACACCAGGACCTAAAGCAGAGGTCGGGCATGGCAATGGGTCAGGGAGGAAGGGGCTCCGGACTGATGGATTTCTAACTGCAGTCAACTATTGCTCACTGCTGCTTGGTTACATCCAGTACAGTACTTTTTTATTATTATTTTATTAAGATGTAAATTAAATCTAAAGAACTCTGAGAAAGAAAAGTCTGCTTGAAAAAGTTTGTTCATGTTGCAGAGTATTATCTGTAAGTCCTCCAGCTAGGCTAAAAGCCTATCCCACTGCTCCTTGGGATTTCTAGTGAATTAATAATGTCACTGATGAATATTCAAAAGTAGGCAGCTATTGTGCCTCCAAGCACATAATTAATTATTCATTACACATTTTTATTCACTGAATTAAAAAACACAGGGTGCTCTGGGAAATGAAGTGTAGTTCACTGCAGGGGCATGAAATTCTACACTGCCCCTTTAAGGATTATTACTCTGTATTTATAGTTGCCAGGGCAACATAAATGCCGGGCAATTAGATCATGGGTTGTCCCCGAAGACTGATGGGATAATAAGCAGTAGTCAAGTATTAAGTTGACCCAGTAAATGTCCCACATGAATAAACCTGGGCTAGGACCACAGCTGGCATCTTTCAAATAAAACTTTTACATTAATATAGTTTAAAAGGTGCATTTATCCGGGAATTGAGCATGCATCCACAGTGGGAAGGCTGCGGAGAGGACTAATACCACTTCCCGGTGGTGGTCCACGGGCTTTGTTCCTCGGGCCGGGCTTTGTGCAAAGTTAGGAGCATATTCAGCCTCTAAAAAGCTCAGAAGTGGGGAGAGCCCCACAATTACCCCCTAAGAGCCAATGTTCTGTGTTGGTGAAAGGTACTTTTTTTTCCCTACTTATTCTGCAAAACTCGCCAGCAGGGGAGAAAACCAGTTTGGTTCTGAGCTTTAAAAAACAGGTATTGAAATTTGACAAAAAACCCCAAAAAACAACCCTACAACTGTTTAACTGGGTATGATTTTGCCTTAAAAACAGTTTAACAGAAACATAGCATCAAGATAACCCCTGTAAATTGTTACCTGCAAGATGTGTTACTGAGGGCATTTTCTAGACTGTAAAGAGCAATCTAAAAATATGAAATGAAAAGGATCAGAGAGATTCCCCTAAACTACTTCTTTTTTTCTTGTTTTTTTGCAAATATAAGCTTCAAATTCTTGCTGGCTACTGGCCATCCCTTTTTTCACTGAATTAATTTCCTGCGAATCCTTCTCCACAAGCTCAGAAATTTATCTTTCTCTCAAAATTATTTTCAACTTAAAAAAACCCCACAAACTGTGGAGAACACACACACATATATTATTCAATTTTTTTCCCCATTAATACTTGTTATATTAATATTTTTTTAACTTAATTCTTTCCACTATCCCTGCTGGTGAAACTAGGTGATGGTTTTATTGTGCTTTTAGATCACTAATTTTGTAGAGGAAAATGGGAAATCATAGCTTATCTCTGCCTGCAGACACTTGGCCATGCTAAAGCATGAAATAGTTCTCAGTTAGAGATAGAGTAATGCTTTCTATAGTTTTGTAATACAGGGGGAAAAAAAACAATTCCCAGGAAGTATTATACATCCCTCAGTGTAAGAGAAAAGACACATCTTATCAGTGAGTGTGTGTGTGCTTAGATTTATCCTAACATATAGATACACATCACACTGCCCCAGACAGCTGAATGCGTTTGCTCATTCATTAAAGTTATGCTTATATATAATGAAATGACTAGCTTTGTAGAGAAAATATTTTGAGGAAGAAAGCAAGTGCTTAGACACAGTTTTTCTACGATAGTATTATTTGTCATAGCTTTCAGCAGGCTACACTTTTTTACACTTAATTATTTGGGGTACAATTCAGTCTGGCAAGCAGAGAAGTTGACCTCTCCCCTAAAGGAGAAAAGGATGGACACCATAAAGAGCTGAGGGGACAAGCATGCACAGACTGCTTGGTCAGACACTGGACAATGTGAGTTTGAGACAGTAGGACTTACCTGCCTAAAGTCAAGCATGCACTTTATTATTTTTATGGGATCAAATCCTGAGAGCTGAACAGCTGATCCAATCCCTCAGCCTGGTCGCAGGCATGGGTCACCTCTGTCATTTGGGATGGGAACATCATTCTCGTGTGCTCAGGTGGGAATTTGTTCAGGAGGTGTAGCAGGATTGCCCCTCAGCATAGCCAAAACCCCTGAGCTGCAGGTTCAGGACACACATTCAAGGACATTCACCCTGTCAGGGCTCCCCTCCACCGCATAACGAAGCGGCGGGGATAGCAAACCCTAGGACATCACCTCTGCTGCTTTTACTACTTACTTTTGAGTGCTGTGTGTATTTCTCAATGACAAGTCAAAAGGTACATGGGAATATTTCTAGGTACAAAATATATTCATTTTCATACTTATAAATATGGATGTGGTTATATTTTATATATGTGTGTACAGACACTAAAATGGAAAATGTCTAGTGCAAATTAATTCGTTTGCATTTGTGGATTTGAAATACCAGCAAAATATCATTTCTAGCAATTATTTTTAGCTACAGGTAAATTATAGAGGACTGGCTGCTTCAGCAGCTTGTATCTGTTTATTAATTACAAGAATGCAAAAAATTGACAAAAACAATTGAGATTTCTTTCATGACATTGTGAATCTCCGGACAATATCCTGCAGAATTAGTCAGTAATTCTCCACTTGGATGTAGTCCATGAGAAACCTGACAAAAATCAACTGCAATGGATGCTTCTGCAGCATTCTGATCTGGTCTGCCATTGCAGAAACATAACAAGTTCATGGGGAATCTCTGTCTTACTTAATAGTTAGAAAAATTAGGAACTGTCCTGGTCTGCAAGACCTAGCAAGAAAAACAGCATGATCAAATAGAGATGTTGATTTTGCTGGAAGGAACACACTATCCAAAGCTCAAAGTAGGTTCATGTGGAGATAATCAATCACTACACTAATAGCAGCACCAAAGAGATGTGATTTACAAGGCTGCAGCTTTGGCCAGAGAAGTTATAATGAGTGATCTCCCAAAAGTTACATCTTAGCCTCATGACCTGGCAGATCTCACCCCAAAGTCCCAACAAGTTCAGCCCCACACATGGAGCCATTTTCACCAGTATTTCTAGATCTTGTCAAAGAAAGGATGGGTTCTGTGGATAACACTTCACTGCTGGTGAAACACATAGGTGGGCATTGAGTTCCCTTGGTAATATTCAGCTCAAGACAAATTCCTCAGCATTCACGATTTCTACATCAGAAAGAAAATCCTCTTTCAAGGCTGATATATCCATTCTGTGGTCCTCCTCCTACAGCAGTGCACCTGTATTTATGGCAAAGTGAATGTTTATAATGAAAAAAATGTGACAAGCTCATTGAGGAAACAAGGAGCCGCCTTTGTCTTACATCACTGGCTTTCCTGGTGCTTTGTCACAAAGTCTGTCAGCTGTATGACACCTGGAGCAAAAGCCCCTTAGGATAGTCAGGTTGTCTTTGGTCTAGGATGTACTGGGCAGACATGAAGAGCTCCGTATCAGAGTTAAAAGGAGAAGAATGACACTATCAAACTAACACAGTATTAAAATTTCTAATACTCACCATTTTTTCCTAGAAGAGGAAAATAGTTCACACTAACTGGAAGCATCTGTGTAGTAAGACATCATGTCTTAAAACCAACAAAAGTGACTGGCTTTTTAGCCACAGATATCACACAGAAACCAAAGGTATATTTACAGTGACAACACTAACACTGCAGATGTGCTTCCACCAGTTGTGACTCTTGGTCACTCAGTGATCATAAGATCCACTTCAATGGCACCAGCACCTGAACTAATTAGCTCTCAGCGGCACAGTGCCAATAGAGCTGGAACCTTTGCAAGGTGCTGCACTTCATAGTGTGGATACAGGAGCACGCAGTGGCACAGCCACATGTGCCGCTGCGCAGCGCCGACCTGACTCAAAGCATTAATCAAAGGTCGTGGAGGAGAAAAGTGACAAAGCCAGGATAGGAAACACAGATTTCACAAATTGTCTTCCTGTGTTAAATTCCTCTGTCCCTTTGAGAAGTTCAAGAATTTAACTGTGGGGTGATGTGTGGGCAGATTTTATCCATTGAAGACATTTTTGATTTACAAAGAAGGAGTTGACACTGAGAAAATCACATCTCAGTCACTACGTTATATGAGTTAAAGCAAAAATGGTTTTGGAGATGCACATTTGCCTTCTAGGGCATCCACAGTGCAGCATAAAGGGGACAGAGGATAGAAAGAACAGGAGGAAAGACTGAACTAAGAGAAGGGTAAATTGTGCTCTACTAAAACAACATTACAAAAATTATCAGGAAGGCATATCTATATTCCAGGCAACCTAGAGCAGTCAACTTAGTTCATATAGTTGATCAGGAGCATTTGATGAAATAGTCCACTGAAGTGTCTATTATATGATTTAACAGATCTGGTTATGTACAATCTTATGTCTAATATATAGAGATATATGTGTGCATGTATCTCTAAATGTATATTGAGAGAATAATAAAAGATATATTTAACCATCTGTTTCAAGCAATGCATCTATTAGCAAAATGAAGGGGGAGAGAAGAAAAGAATGGGAAAAGAGATTTTTCTCTCCCTCAACTCCCAATCTTTAATTACAATACACAGGTAAATAAGGAGACAGGCAGATGAGTAGGCAGAAGGGCACAGATAAAAGGGCATGTATGTTCAAAGGAAACATAATTACCTGCTATTCCCTTGCTCTCTGGAAAAAAGTTCAGAGTTTCAATACTGACAGAAGCTAAAAATTGATCCATAGAAAAATGTTCACTTCACTAGAGGCTGCAAAAGAGCCTTAGCAACTGACACAGAGGAAAGTTGTTCTGAATTCCTTCAGGCAGGTTGGAAGGCAGCTCTGACTTGAATAACGCGAGAGGCCTTTGAGGCATACAGATGCCCTCCTTTCTGAAAAGTTTTTCTTGGAAAGCAAACTTCCTCCTCTCAACTCACACTTGGCAGAGAAGATTGCAGTCCAGACTTGCTGTGCACATTATTTCCTTCCAGTATCAGTGGACACAGCTCAACAAAAGTTAATAGCTCTTTACTGCTTAGAGCTTTTTATATCAAACACAAGTAATCACCCAATCTGCCCCTTCCCGCCTTCCGTTCTTCTTAATCTCTATTTCCTGGCCATCCTAGCTAAATTCTCCTTCTCTACTCTGCCTTCAGACAAACTCAGCCTGAGAAAATTAAATATTTATTCCTTTCCAAGACCTGTCCCTTTGTAACATGAAGGATGCAAGCACATCTGGAGGTGAACAGACTACAGACTTTCATCTCTGCAGTGTAACATGTGGTATTAATCCTTCTGTCCCCTCCCCCTAAATCTCTCTTTGGAGCAGGGAATATCTCTTTCCCCATGTTTCAACAACACCCAGCAAGATGAAATCCCAACTGAGTCTTAGGGTGTACTTTTAAAACTCCGTTGGCTGGATTGGTGGACCCAAGGCTGGGACGGAGCGTGCAGTCAGCAGAGCTCTGCTAGCCCTGCATGTGCTCTTACTGCTCCTTCTCTGCTCCAGCTCAGCACCAAGCTTCTCCTACTAGTTTTCAATGTTCAGGGACTACTTCCATAAGGCAGTATTAGAGGTTCTTCTCTGTCATCATCTTCAGCCATGTCCATATTTTCTTTAGAGCAATAATTAAAACAACATATTCAGCAGCTGGGTTATTTTTTTCCCTAGATTTAATCTGTTCAGGCTCTGATTTACATATTAAAAGCACTAATTAGCCCCTCAGAGTGTCTGAGCATGGATAGTGCAATAACTGGTCATGTAGTCACTAGAGACCACTCCCTAGTGCTTTTGGTAAGATCTCATGTATACAGCCTCAGTCTCTGGATGGCAGGAATGGCCATGTGTAGAGGGTTGTCTGCTTTGTTTCATAGCATTGAGGGACCGTAGTGCCGGATTGCTTCATTCTTGCATTTTTTCTTCTCTTTGAAGTGTTGTGTTTGATCTGTCTGCTTGTCTGTCAGGTTTTCCCCCTCCCCCATTCCCCATTGCGTCATGTGCGAGAGCCTGCGAGAGGATGGACCGCCTTTGGCCAATGCTGGTGCAGAAAATTCCAATCCAATCAAAGGCACAATGGCCTTTTCTCTCAGCTTTGATGCAGCATTTAAATAAACAAGAACTGTGCTTTCAAAAAGAAAAAAAAATTCAATAACCCTCTGAGCTATTCTTCTGGCTAAGGATATTTGAAGGAATCCTTTAATTTTCTTTGCATGTTTAGAAGTCACCTACAAAATTGCTCAGTGGTCTGGAAGCAATGTTGCATAGCCCCAGGTGAGAGGCCTGAGACTGAATCCTGATTGAGCTTGTTTCCAAAGCTGCCAGAAGCTATGAAGCCTCCAGGGTGGGAAGAAAGCCTCTCCAAACCCAACTAACAGAGTTTTGATGCTCAGCTTCTTCCTGGAAATGTGTAAAGGCAAGACAAGCACCTCATCCCCAGCAATCACTGTGAATACCCCATGTTTTTGGAAGACACAGAAGGTCCCATGACTCTGCAAAAAGTACAGGGCTTGTTTCCTCACATGAGGTGCTGTGACATGAACCTGACACTTTTTGCTTGGGCCTTGGGAGCTGGTATCACCACATAGCACTGAACTGCAGTGCCTTATGACACCTGGCCCCTTGGAGGGATATTTGCACTGTGTTTCATCAGTAAATTCCTTTGGGAAACACAACAGAGCAATTGGGCACCAGGCAAGGGCACTTCCCCCTCTTCTGAAGAAGCTGTGCCACGGATCAGGTTTTTTTTGAACCGAGGCTAGGGAGGAAGGAAGAACGAACCACCTAAATCAGTGCCAAGGGGCTGAAGAGGAGATGAAATTCTGCCCATTGCTCCACTCATGCATCTTAAATAATCTTACATGAATATCCTAACTCCATCACCAGGCAAACCAGGGAAATGATTTTCAGAACAAGGGACACTTGAACATCAGTTTGAGCAAGACTTACAGAATCATAGAATCATTAAGGTTGTAAAAGACCTCCAAGATCATTGAGTCCAGCTAGGAAAGGGATTACTGGACAATATTCACCTCACTCTCTTTGCTAGCTGACCCGATAAAACCAGTATTATTGTAGTGGTCCCCTACAGCAGTTAAGTCAATGTGAATGGGACTCCTGGGCACTAGAGCCACGCAGTGCTCAGCACAGCAGTGTTACAAGCCAGGGGAAGGTGGCTTTTAGGTAGATGGAAACAAGCCTGGGAAGAAGAGAACAGGAAAAATGAGTATTCCTTGAAGTTGTTGTCCTGACTGAAACTTAGGGCTGTGATTCAAGTAATGATTTTTGTGCAATTATGTTTCTTTGCCTAAAAGAGCCTAAAGCCTATGAGGAGTTGTAATACCATAGAGAAAAGATGCAGATGGCATCTACATAAGTACCAGAAGGTTTGGCCAAAAACCAAGGGGAAATTGTCTTGGATGTGCCACCATCTTTGCTAACTATTTGCTCCATAACAACATTATACTTTTCCAAGACTCCCATTTCAGAACAGGTTTTTTTAAAAGCTTGAATTCCACAGGAGCCAAAGCTGCAAGAGAGCCCAGGACACTGTAAAACTATAGCTTCTAAGACTGTTGACTTCTCTTCAAGTAAAAGAGAGGAAATCACGGAGTAGGACGTAGGTCTGGTGACACAACTGTGTAAACCACCCCCTGCTTCCAACAAAGGCAGATACCGCTGACATATTTAGAAACTTCATGCAAAGAAAACGATGCAACAAAATCCATTTGATTTAAACTACAGGCTCCCTGAGGCTGTCAGAACAGACCCTCTGTATACTGAGGGGAGGGAGCTGCTTGACTAATGCCAGCTCTTGTGAGATGCCTCTCCAGCCTTTAAATGGGTTGGGAATGCTCACAGATGCACTATTCTGATTAGTAGCTTTGAAATTACAACTGCTTGTGCAAACGCCATCATCCACAGTGCGTGCCTCAGTGATTTCAGTAAAACAGTCCCAGTCACAGCAGGCCAGAGCCCACAAAGAAGAAGAATATGATTGTATTTAGGAACTCCTCCTTCAGGACAGAGCAAATATTGTCTTGGATAGATGAGAGTTGGTGAGGGTTTTCCAAGAAAAACCTACAGATTTGCTGTCAAATCCTTGTAAAGCAGTAGCTCAGAGACCTCTAGAGGAGAGAAGACCTTCAGTCCTCAAAGGGCATGATTTCTTATTCAAATTTCCTTTTAAAGAGTATCTTAAGAATTGTTTATCAGCTCCTCTGATAATCCAGGCAGCTAATTTTTCCCAGACTTCTCAATAACTGAAGCCATATGTTTTGCTTTGATACAAGTTCTATAGAATTAAAAGATTTCTCAAGAAACATAATTATAGCCAATATTTACTGTTAACTAGAGAACAGCTGAATGTTAGGGTTTCTAGTATGTGCCTCCAGTTTATATCAGTCTGCTAGAGCAGTAGGTTGGAGGGTTCTGTCTAGCCAGTGCCATTTGCTGGTGCAAAAACTCCAGGAAGCTGAATCACAGAATTGTAGAATGGTTTGGGTTGGAAGGGACTTGAAAGATCATCTAGTTCCAATCCCACTGCCATAGGCAAGGACGCCTTCCACTAGACCAGGTTGCGCAGGGCCCCATCCAATAAGAAGATAATTTAAAAAAAAAAAAAAAAGAAAAGCACCTCTGTGCTGCTCTGACGCACCTGCCTTAGAAGCTCATGGTCTCATGCCTCCTCCTTCCTCTCCTTCTCTCATGCTTTTATCACCTCCAGCTATCAAATGAGATATAACCTCCATTCGCAGCCCACTTAAATAACTTCTCCACTTCTTCCCTGCTCTTTAGATCTTTCTGCTGTCACTCTACCAATATCTTTTCTTCTTCCCTCTGATTTCCCACATAGAATATATCTGGACTTCCTCCTGTTGCTCTGTTTCAAGTATATGCAATCTCAGTGTTCATTTTCAGTGTCCAGACGCTTTGTGAGACTCAGTATTTTATGCTCAGCCTTTTTTTTTTTTTTTGCAATCTTCATAAAAGCTGGACCTTAGGAGACAATAAAATTGACAGAAAAGCACGTTCTACTTCCCAGTGCCAAGGTGTCATAGCAAGCTCTCCTGTCGTGCTGTGCATCAGGTCATCATTCTTGGGGTACTGTTGTCTGTAAGCACATTATTGGTGTGTAACTTTGAGAGGGGTAGGAGACAGAGGCTCATTAAAAGCTTCTGTGGTGGCCAGTACAGAAGCAGCAATCATCAAGTTTCATTTTATAGCCATCCTTTCAGTCTCTCCAAACTGGTAAAGCAAAACTCAGCTGCCACCATCAAAGCCACACAAATTCTTGCTTTAAAACACAATGGTTTAAATTCTCAGCTGATTCACAAACTGCATCAATCAGAGTCACTGCAAAGTACCTACATCAGCCATACTGTCTTGGCAGAGCTGGCCTGACTGTGATGTTTGTGATCAAGTAAGACAAGATGAGCATTCTGTGATGTGAACTGTGCTGGGAATATTTCCCCAACAAATCAGCTCTATGGTCCCACAGCCTTCTCTAAATCTCCAGAACTGTTTCTCCCTGAAATTTTCTTTGCTGTGTTAATGGAAGTCCATGTGCATCCAAAGTTGGGATAACTAAGACCTTAAATCCCATCACCTGTTTGTAGTCTCACCCTGAAGAACACAAGGCTTTCCTTCAACTGCTTGCTGCAGTTACACGCAGCATATGTGGAATTTGCTTAAAATAAACTTGCGCTTAACCACTACCACTGCTAATTGCTGGTTAAGACACAGGCTTGTGCTGATGACCAGGGAGAGTATCCTGTTGTCCATGCTGTGCAGGCCTCTTTCAAGGTCTGCAGTCTGGATTGTGCTCATCAGTGAGCTCACAGTGTATCTCTTACCAAGCAGGCCAAAGTCCACACTGACACATTTTGGTAACAGAAAGATGTTGCTGAAAATAATTGGGCCTGGCAGCACTTAATTGTTTTCCAAAACCAGTCCATTAGTTCCAAAGCTCACTGAGTGTTTGGTTGCTCTGTAAACCAGCCACATGCCTAGATACTGTGCCCAATTCATCTGGAATGAGTTTGATTTAACATTGTGTATTTGCAACAAGCTGCTTCTGTTAAAAAAAAAAAATCCTTTGTTTTATCCCAGTTACACCTTTTTCCCTTTCTCTCAGCTGTGTGGCTGCCAGTGCTCACAGGTATTCCTCAGGGATGTGGCAGGAGACAACAGAACAACTGGCTTCTTGACAAGGAAGAGGTGGCTTGCCAACTGCTACCCATTGACTGGAGTGTGTGCTTGGCTCTGGGAGGCAAACGCTGCTGCAATATGCTCTCCCTGGAGAAATCCATCCTCAAAAATCATGACTTTTGCCGAAATATACAGAGATCTCACTACGCTTTTAAAGCATGGAAGTTGAACACCAGAAGAACCATATAAAAATAATGCATTTAAGTTCCTGGAAACAGTAATACTGTGCATCCCCCCAACACCATTTCTGCAGGTTTTGAGTTGGTTTTCTCTGCATTGAACCCCCACCAAAAACTGCACAGACAAGGCAGATCCAGGGTTCAGGTGAATGCTGTCTCCTGCTTGGATTTAAAACATACTCTCCTTGCAGGAATTAAGATTCTCCACTCAAACAAGTTTGCAGAGATGTAGCAATGCAACCCTTTTACTGTTGCTTTGCTGGATGCTTCCTGCCCATAAGTTCAGTCACCCTAAACCAGTTCTGTTAGCATTATACATCCACAGAGACTCAAGATGTGCAAACAGGCACATCGTCTCTAACTTGGAACATGGAATGAATGGTGTTAGAGATGTCTGATTTAATCTAGTGACCACAGTCTTTAGGCCATGGGTAGCACAGATACCCTGATGTAACTGCAAGCTCACCACTCGACTGGAAGCAGAGAAATCCAAGCTAGTTACTACTTTGAGTTATTTCTCTAAAAGGAGCTTATGGTTACAATGGTTCCTAATAGCCTCCAACATTGAAACAGACAGAATCTACCCACATGAAAGAGGTTGAAGAACAGCAGAACACAAACACTGGGTAGCATTCTTGCATCTCAAGTGCACTATATTTCAGCAGCAGGGATGCACAGGCTTTACTCATCGCCTCTGTAACCTTGAGAACAAAATAGAGGAAACTAGATTTAGTTTCTCACTCAAGAGGACGCTAAATTCAGTCTCTATTTTTCCCCAGCCTACTTCACCTTGCACTTTTAGATGGAAGTATTGGTCAGAAAAAGCAAAAATATTGCATTACTGAGAGCCTAAAAGAATTAAATTACTTAATGCCTTATGCCTCATGAGACATCAGCAACTTATAATCAGCATGTGAGATATTTCTTTGCACTTGCTAACTAGTTTGGGAGGAAGGAAGCTGGATTTAAATACAACTGTCCAAGTTCAGCCTGCCCAGCCTTAACTTCTGAGCAGTGTTACCAACCCCTCCCAGTAAATGCTCAAGGACTTTTGCTAAATTGTCTGCTTCCAAATCCTACATCCCCCAAACAGCCCCCACTTTCCTTCCAGCAGACAAAGTCTGGAGTGGGGAGTTTGCTTCCATCTTTTGGCTTACACCGTAGCCAAAAGAGACAGTATGGAGCACACACCACCTCCAGGCACCAAAAGTCCCCATTTCTATGCAATGTGGGACTGGAGTAGAAAGGGGTTGGCTTTTTCATGATTTTTCCAAAATTTCCTTGTGAGGGAGGGGGATGACAGTGCTGGCACACAGTTATCCTCTTGGAGCATTTTATCCTTTCGCAAAGCCCTCCCCAAGCTGTGCATGATCCAGCCCTCCAGGACAGCTCACATTTCTGACCAGATTGTGCACAAGGTTCCAGCAACCGCCTGGAAAGTCACTCCAGCAATTAAGTGTTGGTAGATTTTTTTTTTTTAAATACGAAGGATATGGCCCACTGTGCAGGGTATTGCAGCCACCCTCCCTGTCAGGCCGTTTCACAGTAGTATTGTGGCGCCATGGAGAGGAGCTAATTGGATTTGTTGTCACCTCCCGAAGCTGCCAGGAGCTCACGTCTGCTCTGGTTACAGATGAAGACATCACGGTGACAGGCTTAGAGATGGCTCAGCTGGCATCCTAGGGCCACTAATAGAGCCATGTTGATTTAATGTCCGAGTGGAGAGGTGCAGACAAGCTGTTCAAGTTTTCTATTCCAAACAAAGCAGAGATCTGTTATCAGTTGTCTGTGGATCAGTAAATAAACTTCCATGTGGCTCTCACAGCACCTAACCATCGCTACAGAAGAATGACAAAGTATTTTAACATTGAGATGGTACTTTTAAATGAGAGCACTGTCTCTATGGTTTATATTTCCCTCAGGGAAATCAGTTAATTCCTTCATACATAAATTTTACTTAACTATGTAATTATGGATGAATCCTATTAGTCTTTAAATTGCTCACTAGTTAAAAGGTGTGTGTGTGTTTTCTACAGCTCTTTTTTTGTGAAATGTACAGATCATCTGCACTTATGAAGATTAAAAGCCTGTTTGGGGATTTTTGTTTGGTTGGTTGGTTTTTCTGCTTTTAAGTAAAAGTATAAAATTTATTAGAAGACTCGAGCATAATTTTTTTGCCTTTTCTGTATACTGCTATCTGCTCAGAGCACAAAACTGGGCTCAGGCAGCGTTCCCTTTATCCTCAGCACTCTCAATATCTCTGTCAGCACTCACCCTGGCCCCTGGCTGCCTTCACGTGGTATCACCCACCTCTTCGCTGTGCTCCATATTAAGTGATCACTTGGCTAGCGTGATGAGCGTGTGAAAGACAGCTCAGACAAAACAGTGTCCTTTGATACCCATTTTCACAGATCTGAGCCACGGCTGAAGTACAGCTCTGAGTCACATTTTCTACTTCTCAGCACCCAATGCCACATCAGACTTTATCTCAGCAGCACTCCGGTCCTATTCATACATTTCAGGCTTAGGTTTCTTCAGAGCACCAGAAGTCCTGCTCTTCCCACAGCCACATTTGCAGCTAGAGTTTCAAAGCAGCTCAGCATCTCCCATCTTAGTGCCAAAATGAGACCTTTCCCTTGATGACTCAAGGCTAGTGGAACAATTTGAATAATCCAATTCTGCCTAAATCTGAAGGCATATATAAAAAAGGTCTGTAGTAGTTAACATTTCTGGTACTTCCACTGGCCCTGTTCTTTCATAGCACAGGTACCCAAGGTCACATGGAGCCTGAATAGGGCAGTCCCTGCCCAATTGATGGCTGTCCTTAAGAGCAGGAAGCACAGTCCTGCAGGCAAGGGTGGGAAGTAGGGGTGCCCATATACCCTAAAACATGATAAAAATGCAGCTTTTAACGCCAGACAGCAGCCAAGCCCCATGCAGCCGCTCACTCATTCCCCCACCAGTGGGACTGGGGAGAGAATCAGAAGGGTAAAAGGTAGAAAACTCATGGGTTGAAAAATAGGGAAAGCAAGAGCCATGTACACAGTCAAAGCAAAACAAGGAATTAGGCAGGTGTTCAGCCATCTCCAGGAGAGCAGGGCCCCATCACATATAAAGGTGAAAACAAATACCATCACTCCAAATGTCCCTCCCTACTTCCTTCTTTCCCCTATTTTATATACTGAGCATGATGCCACATGGTCTGGAATATCCCTTTGGTCAGTTTGGGTCACCTGTCCTGTGACAGGTTGGCTGTGTCTCCTCCCAACCTCCCATGCACCCCCAGTCTCCTTCCCAGTGTGGCAGCATGGAAATCAGAAAAGGCCTTGGCTCTGTGTAAGCCCTGCTCAGCAATAACAAAAACACCTCTTTGTTATCAACCCTGTGTTCAGCACAAATCCAAAACATAGCCCTGTCCCAGCCACTGTGAAGAAAATTACTCCAGCCAAAACAGCACAGTGTTTCATTTGGTGCTGCTCAGACCATGCTCCACAGACCCCAGTCAGATTGTGGACCCAGTGAGTGGTGGAAGATTGAAGAAGCTCAGAGAAGCAAACACAGGGGAGCTAAATGATCACCAAAGGAGGGCAAGCACCTCTTGGTAGTGAGGATCTACCTCTTTGCAGAGACAGCTGGGCAATTACTTCTCCAATAGACATGTGGAGATAATGAAGAGGTCCACTGGAAAACCATTCTGAAAATTTACATCTGACCTTAAAACATGGTTGTCCTCTGCATGTTGTCTTCTGAGGTGTGGATGGAACTTCCACATAGCACAATGAAAACAAAGGAAAGCCTTTGACAAACTGACTGCAAGTCCAAGCCAGAAGCCATTTCAAGAATGGTTTTAAGGACATGAGCACATTAGGTTTTGATGGCTTTGAAAACTCAGCTGTGTTCCTTCATTTCTAAGGAATGCAGATTGGGATTTTCTGTGGAACAGCATAGAGGGACACTTAAGAGTTGGGTCATGAGGACAGGACAAGCTTAGACTCAATCCTTCTCACCCTGTGGGCAACTGCTGTCTGAAAGCTTGTGGAAAGTCATCCCCTCCCACAAGCTGACGTCCTACACTTCCAAACTGCCCTTTTCATGTGGTGTTAGAGGCATCTTTTTCTGTCCAAGCAATAAATTTTCATCTTGAACACATCTTCATTTTTCTTGCACAGTAGAAACTGTACTTAGAGAAATTGTCCAAAGAAGGAACACCACTTACACGCCCATTTTTTTCTAAAGGGAAACCTCCTATCTGGTTACCATTGTCAGTAATTTCCACTGACAGTGATAATCTGGAGAACTTGGACAGATTTTCCCTCTCTTCTCTCTAGGCTCCAGTTCTAGGGGTTTTTTTTATAATCTCCCCCAAAGCTGTTAGGACAAATGATTCCAGCTTCCTCTACATTGCCTCGTATTAAATGAGCTAATTTGTGTATTGTAGAGTCACTGAGTAGATTAAACAAAGCCACCCGGCTGGAGATTTGGTGCTGTACTCCAGATTTTTCAGGCTAACCATTTCTTCTGAAAAAATAATTCAAAAGTACTTGGACTGAGATCTGGACTAACTGAATTAAGATAATTCTGGCTCCCAAGGGCTGTATGGGATGTTTCCTTTCCTTTTAGGTACAAGGAAAAAAGAGTGTTAAACAGAAAATATTAAGAAAACTACAGTTCTAGATATAGTACACAGGAAGAAGGGCAACAGATAGGGCAGGTAAAATTGCTATTTCAGCATCTGCCTCCTGGTCTCCATACCAGATGTAGACTTAGCTGAGAGAACAGTTAGCAGCATAAACCTTGGCTAAGAGGGCAAAACACTTCACAGTGCTCAGTAAGCAGCAGGCTTCAAATTCCCACATTTGTAATGGCCAAAAGCAGTGTGAAAAAACCTCACAAGCAATCTCTGAGCAGCAGGTCTCTCATTACACCTGTGTGCTGGCTGCAATCACCTTTTCCAGGGCTGCAGTACACATCCCAGGTCTGTACATCTGTTTGCTGTAGCTTTATTCTTGGAGCTGACCCCATACTCCCAGTGTTACCTGGCTAATTCATCTGGCTGTGTCCAACCAGTCTCTGTCTTGGCCAAATGACCAGCACAGTCCCTCACTACAGGGCACACCTTGCTCTCCTTTCATTTGTGTCCACTAAGCCCCAGGTATCTTAACAGGGAGCAATTAATACCTAGACAGTAGCTGTTTGTGTGTGTGGTGGCACAGACTGCACTGGCTCTGTCTGGAATTTGGTTTTAAGTCGAGTAACCAGAAGCCAACTTCAGCAGTGAGAAGGCAGGACAAGAGGAATACTATCTGAATGAGCAAAATGATCCAGCATCATTCCTCATGCTACAGGATAGCACTTCTACATATTGCTAAGGAAGGTGAACCCAGCTCATTTCCAGCTACCCACCTTTCATTCTATTAATAAAGCAGTGAAACTAAAGACCATGTGGTCTCCTTTCCTAGCTATGCTGACTATTTTATGTTTATCTAGATTAATTTAGTTTTATTTCCAGCGATGTCTGGTTCCAGAGCTCTGCTGCATAATGCTGTACAATTGCTCCTCCCTCTTCCTGGGGATTTATCACTCAGGCCTCCCCTAAATTTCTCTTTCCTACTACCTCAAAGGGCAGGCATGCTTTGCCAAAACTAGGACAAGTCTAAAAAGAGACCACTTCTTTTCTACACAGGCAGCTCAAACAAGTGGGTTAAGATTTAATCACAGCAATAATCAAGTATATTTCATGCATTTACTCTTGCAAGTTCACTCTAGAGCCAGAAGCAACAAAAAGCTGCTGCTTCTCTTCAACAAAAATGAGTTTCCACCTCCCCACATGCTTTTTTTCTCCTCAGATTTAGCAATTAATCCAGTGTTCACGAGGATAAGGTCCCAATAGGTCCAGCAGCCACTGACTCATTGCCATCCAGCTGCCTCTCCAAACAGGTCAGACCTGTCTGCAAACAGACATAAATGTAGTAACCAAGATCTCGCTGTAGCAGTCAGCACGCACAGTGTGCAAGAAGCAGGCTAGGGCAGCTGATCAAAGCACATCACTAAGCATAAGTGATCACGTGCTGAAGTCTTGAATAACAACTACTAATATGAAAATCATGGGAAAAGAATCCAAGCAGGGCTTAAAAGTGGTGGCAGAACAACAGTGTTGTGTTATCTGCCCCATTACATTGTTCAAGTGTAGGCTGGTAGATTTTCTTACAATAACAGATGACATAAAAATTGGGTCTTTAGCCAAATCATGTTCAGTAAACTGAAGTTCAATTTTAAACACTTGCGATTCATCCATCACTGAAATGAAGTCATTAGTGCCAATGAAGATCAATGTCCAAAGAAGGCAAAGCAACATGATACAGCAACATGCCTCAGAACACAAGGAATACTGCATGCAGGTAGGAAAACAGGAGTGTGTTTTATATACGCTCAACATGGTTCCCTGAATCGGGGGCCAGGAGGAGGACACAGCAGAAGTCCCTGTTCTTACAAGTAATACCACAAGCTGTCAGTGCCGAAGACCCTGGCTGTGCCTCACACAGATGCCAGACACTGAGACCTTTCTGCCATGAGGAAGAATTAGAAGCTTCTGAATGGGAAGAGTGTCCTTGTTAAGCACCAAAGCCAGTGTATATTGCCCTGGGAGCCTCCTTTTGTCTTGCCACAGGGATTTGATCAGGTCACAACTTGAGCTGTCACAGCACCAGCCAGTTCCAGCTCAGATTTTCTGTGCCACAAATGCTTTACCCCTGTCATTGTTGATTATCATCTTTATATAATGGTAGAAATATGCATATATTCTTCATATTTGGAGTCATCAATTCTAAAATGAGTCATCAAATAGTTCATGGCCAAAATAAAAATGTTAGAGCCAGTAACACAGAAGATGTAAAAGAAACCCCTATCCTACTCTAGCTGTTATTTATTTTTCAGATCACTTTTAAGCAGAGTTCATTCATGACATTTCATAGTCAGGACCTCTATGCCAGCATTCACACACTCACCTCCGAGCCAGGAGGTCCTAGAGCTGTCTTGTATCCGACCCAGCACTTACAGAGCAGTGAAATACTAGTAAAGTGCTGCACTCACCTTCACAGGGACAGCCTGCGGGCTTACTAAGCCTGTCTCAAAAATCAGAAACACTGTGTTTTTCTCTGCGGAGAAGGACACCTGACTCCAAGTCCTGCTGCTCTGAGAGAACCTCAATAACTTTGGGAAGCGGACACAGCAAGGCCCTCTGTGGCTAGGAGAGACCTGGGTGTAGCAGCTCCAGCTGAGATAACCTTTTGCCTTCCTACTGCTGACACAGTGGAACAGAAAAACAAAGGGAAAGGGCAAGGACAAGCCTGGCTTTCCCTCCCTGCTGGCCAGCTGCTCTTATGGGGACTGGTTCTGATGCTCAGCTGGTTCCCTTCCCCGGAAGCTGAGCAGCACCTGGGGCTTTTTGTCTCTCAAGTTTCATGGTGTCCAGCACAGACCTGCCCTTGGCCCTGGTGATTCCCACCCAGTCTGTGCACTGCTGGGAGTAGCAGGTTAAGTTCCTGCATGCCTTTGGCTGCACCAAGGCCACAGATGTGCCTGCACAGACCTCAGCCTACCTCCTTTCACCACGCCCAGCTTTGGTTAAGCCTGCAGAGGCATGAAGGATGTCATAATTACACTTTGTTTCCCAGTCAAAAAAGGTGCATTTCAGCTCCATACCTCACAGTCTCTCCCACTTCATTCATTTGTTCTGCACCTCCAGAATGGGCAATATCCCTTATTAGGTTGAAAGGGAGGCCCTAAGGAACTTCTCATATTAGTTCTGGCCAGTCTGAGAGGCTGTTCTTGATGTGCAGGCTTTAAGTCAAAATCCTTTTACCTGATATGTGCCATAAATCTCCACTTAAACATGACTATGACAGTGTTATTTCAGTAATGCCAGTAATGAGCCTTCTGGTGGTTATTTTGAAGAAAATACTCTCATGCTTTTATAAATGTATATATGTGTGTATATTATCTAATACATCCACTTTTTCCCAGTGTTAAAAAGAGAAACTTTTGAAACTCAGCTCTAATGACATGTCTATGCGAGGCCAAAAAGACAGACCCTGAAGTCATATGCTGATATTTGTATCTGTAACTACAGTCAGTTAGAAGTAACAACACAAACACACAATACCCTGCTGTTCTTTCATGTCACCAAAGGCTCCCAGTAACCTCATTTACCTCAACTTTTATTTTACTACTCCTCTCATCAGTCCTTTATATCCATATGTGATCTGACATCACACTGTTCAGTGCCTCCACTTCCCCTCTGCAATGTTGTAGTGTCCAGAGCAATCATTAGAAACCTTTGAGCTGTTGAGCAAACAAAATGTCCAATGCAAAAGGCTTTCTTATGCCTTTACTCTTCAGTGGGTTTCCCTTAGCTCCAGAAAGTGAGCTTGCTTTCAGTAGTACAGATATCCCTGGCAAAGCTCCGTTTTCTGTGCTATGCTGAACTCCTGAACACAGATGTCCCATTTGTGTTTCATTAGTACATCAGCCTCTCTGAGGCTTTCGACCTCTGCACTAGGCAATAATTACCTGGCGCAGACCCATTCCCTCGCCAGCTGGCCTGGGAGCTGCTCTGCTCAGACCAGGGCTCTCTCTGCTGTCAGCCCTTTCCAGTCAACCGGACAGCTCAATCAGCAGAAAATATCAAATATGTTTGTTGTTTAAGCTCAGCCAGCATTATTTCTACTTGATCTGACAATGCCTCTCCAAAGGAACATTACGCTTCCCAAGGTCTAGCCATGAGACAGGAGAGTTAAGATGTCTGGCAGAGTTTGATGAGTTTGAAGCTCTTTTGCCAGCAGTTTGGGCTGATCATGTCCTTCCCTTCCTGCAAGCGGTGTTGTAGATGCCTCCCTCTCCCAGGCCCAATGACTATTTAATTATTTGTACAAAGTGGAACAGCTCCAAGGAGAGCGAGAGAGGGCGACTGAGGCTGCCTTTAGTCTGGGGCTGAGGGTACTTGCCTGGGATGTAAATAGGCAGTTTGCCTCTGTTCCAAGTTTTTGTCCCCTCCTACATGCGTATTCAGGGTGATGGGCATAATTTTGCTTTTTCAAGGGAGTTGCAGACTTCCTCATCACAGAAATTAAAGTCTTGGAGTTTCTCCCAAGCAATCCTTGCCTGCTGCACCAGAAACTACACACCACAGCAAAGGAAAACCCTGAGCCCGACCCAGAGCATTGCTGTCTTCCCTGTCATGCTTATGGCACAGCAGCCCTCACTTTAAGGGTTCTGCTACATGTACCCAGGGAACTTGTAGGAGTTAGGATTAAGGATCAGTTTTTATTCAAAAATAAAATCATGTTTTCTGCAACAGTATAGTGTAGATTAAGAGACAGGAGCAGATGAAATGATGGAGTAGGTGACATAGAGTCACAGACAAATCTACATTCCCAAGATATGTTCCCAGTACATTTTAGAGAATATGAGACTGAGAAGCATCCAAAACCAGAATGAGAACCATGGCTGAAAGCGGAAAGGTAAACAAGAAAAAAAGCAGTGTAGCTGACTGGAGACTCTGCTCAAAGAGTACAGTCAGGCACATCTTTTATTCATCTGGAAGGAATAACAAGGCATGGTACCTCCTGACTTGCATGATAGCAGCACTGCAGGAAGAGTTTCTGGATGAGCTGAAAAGTTCTGGGGAATTCCTACTTCTTGTTTCACTCAGCAAATCCACTGCCATCCATAGAAGCAAAGGAAGCTTTCATGGATTCAAAGATAACTGCTAAAAGAAGGCAAAAAATATAGTTCATGATGATGATCCAACAGGAGAGAGGTATTGGAGGCCAGGTGGTCAGGTGACTTCTGCTGAGGGCTCTGCTGTGTTCAGTAGCTAATACCACAGACTTTAAAGAAGATTTTACTTCAGGTAAAGGAGCAGGAACTATCTCCTTGCTCAGTGACTGTTGTGAGCTCTAAATTTTAACATTAAAAAAGATGGAAGCATTCTGAAACAAAAAGTGAATCCTTTATTTACAGGAATATATAGTGTTTATGTGTTTATTCTCAAAAGCAGGAAGGTAGAAATAAGCCAGAGGAGCAAGAGGGTAGAGTGAGTGATGGATAACATGATCTAGTCAAACTAATTGAAAAATGGTAGGGTGAGATTTATAATTGAAATACCGATATTGATGAGTTCAATCTGTACAGGATAAGAACAACAATAATATTTAGCAATGATGCAGCACTTTTCATCTTTAGAGCTCATTAACTAATTAATCTTCACAACACCCCTGAGAGGCAGGTAAGTATTATTATTATTAGACCATAAGAAAGATAAATCCACAACAGAAGCAGAGGAAGGTGGAATTAAGAGCTGGAAGTGACTTTGTAAGGGGGAGGAGGGTGGAAAATAACTCCCTTGTTCAGTCACAGCAAGGGGCAATTCCATTACCAGAGGAAGGTGGCCTGGCAGGGGAAATATTCTTATAGGAGATCCATCCTTTATTCCACACCAGAGTAAAAGGCTCAAAAGATGAGGTAGGAACTCAATCAGTGAAGTAAAATTCATAAGAAGAAAGTAAGGTGAGTTAGAGGGCGGCAGAATGAGTTAATGCAAGCCAAGAATGGCAAAGGGCAACAAGACTCTGAAACCTTGAAACCTAACACCAAAGCAGTGGTACTTCATGCTGGAACTGAGCTATTGGACTGAATTTGAGTAGGAAAAATAATAACAAGGACTGTGTTTGTAGACGCTGAAGAATTAGCAAAGGCCTTGTTGATAAAGCTAGTGATAAAACACAGGAACTTGGCGATGCTGAATGGCAGGCTGGCAGCAGGCTCTGATCACAGAAATCCCACATATTACAATGAGATAATTCTTGACATTTAATTCTCTTATTCTCTCCTCTTCTGTGTGAGAGAAAACAGAAATATTGAAGGGAAAAAAATAGGAAGCAGGCATAACAGTAATCTCCCAAAGAAGGTAGGAGCTCGTGTGAGCAAGATTGGAAGAGCCCTGGATCAAATTGTTTGAGATTTGTCTTGATTTTTGTGTCTTGCACACAGGGTCTTGTATTTTAGAAGTCAGAGCATGCACAGATTCAGTTGGAAGTAACAAAAATGTGCAATGCATAGAAATTTTGCCTGATATGTGCCTAATTTTGGCAGTTAGAAAAAAAGAAAAAAAAAACCACAAAACTGCTTGGCCAGTTTGAAGACATTGTCCCTATTATTTCTCTGCACTTTCCTGTCAGTAACCTGGATATAGATCCAAATCTAACTTGAAGTTTAACTTGATGTGTTACTACGTTCTTGTGTTCTTATGTGCCTGCACATTACCAGTCATATTATTTTAAAACACAGAGATTCTTAAACTTACAAATGGGTATTTGCTGAGGCCGGGATTTCTGTTATGAACAAACCAGAGATCTTAAAGACTGACAAATGACCCTAAGGATAAGAGGAAACCTAACCAGATAATAGCAGCTCTCTACAAAGCTTGGCAGTGTTTAGTCTGTAGGTCAAAATAAGCTGTGTAATTCCTTAAGATTTTCTACCAAAGCAGGAAAACAGTAGGGCTGTGATGAGGAATTCCACAATTACTTATGGAGATAGTTAGGGGAGGAGAGACCTGGGAGACTGCACATAGGCAGTTATACTTCACATAGGCATCAGGACTGGATTTTTCCACATCCTTTTTATACATTTCCCATTTTAAACCTAGCTCAAGCCTTATATTTTTTTTATGATAATGTGGTTAACAAAAAAGGAAGAAAAACCTGCACTTTTTTTCTTCAGAAAAAATCTTATGCATATTTAATTGACATGCAAAACTTATTTCTTGTCACTCTACTTCATGCACACAGGGTGCACCTAAGAATTTGTAAGAAAGCAAACCTTTCCCTGGGATGCAACCCAAAAGCAAAAGGTCTGGTTTGGACCAAAGGCACATATAGACTTGCAGCAGCCTGCTGGTAAAAGGAACCCCAGCTATTTTTTTCTTTAGTTCTTAGAATTTAGCTCTTGCACTCCTTTAGTTTTTCCTATTTTGTTTCAAGGAAAAAGTGAGATACTGTTTTGTTTTGAAGTGGCAGGGGAGGAAGTTCCTCCCTTTCCTCCCCATACATGAGAAGAATCACAGTTGGGGCCAGCGATTAGAGGCCCCCATGAAGGCTGGAGCCTTTTGCACCTTAAAGGTGCCACCAAGATGCCCACAGTGTTTTTTCAATCCATGTGTTTTCATGGCTGTGTCAGAGATGTTACAAACCTTGACACATGACTTCTGCAGCAATACCACAACTTCACAACACGTCCGGTCACCCAGGGTGAGAAGCAGCACTCCTGCCCTCGAAACTGTGCTGTTTCAAAGGTTCATGGAACTCTCACCACTGTCTGCTTCTCCTGGGGTGGAGGGGTGGGGGGGGGTGTGGTGTCATTGTTCTGCCCTTGTTTCTTTGAAAGATAAAAAATGCTTAAAAGAACGTTTGTACTTTTCCTTGCAAGAGCCGAATTTTGGAAGTGAATCCGTCATGAGGACCACTTTGGCACCCTCGCTACAGGGCTGATCCCGGCAGTGTGCACAGTTGTATCCTTGCTGTGCCATGACACCTGCAGAGCAGCTGGAATAGGTTACTGCTACAGTAAGGAGCTCTACAGTAGCAACACTCGAAGAATACGTAATTTCCACAAAGCACGCTTTTAAAGGGGGGAGAAAAAAGGGAAAATACACTATCCTGTGTCCATTGGCCCTCTGTGGGACATGGTTTGTTCATTCCTGAGCCAAGCATGGGAAATAAATCTTTCTGCCTTATTCTAGAATTTCCATGTTTCTTACTCATTATGAAAAAGACTTTTCATTTAATAAGCTCTTTTGCGCTGCATCAGAAATCGCTCTTTCTCCTAAAGAAGGAGGAGTGGGGGGAGGCATTTTCTGTGCTTTTTATTGAGTAAGCCACATGTAGAAAGATCTGAATAATTTTTGGAGGAAAAAAAAACAACAAACCAGGACATGAATTTCAGAGCATGTGCTTTTGTGTTATTCAATATGACTGATAGAGAAGGATAAGGTTGAAGTTCAAGGCAAGTATGGAAAGTAATTTCTCTCTGCACAGTCACAAATAAAATGAGTCACAGCTCTATAGGATTAAATTAATTAAAGATGGATCTTGTGCTTGATGCTAGTTTGATAGAACCAGGGTTTGTAGTGGTTGTATCATGAACATAAGTGGATATCTCTAGTGGTTAGCTAGTATTTTCTTTATACTCCTGAGTGTTTACTATGGCACACAAATGCTAACTGGTTTTATCACACAGTCATTATCATATCTTCTTCCCTTTCTCTCTACTCTTCAGGTGTTGCTGCTACAAAATCACTTCATATCAATTAGGAATTCCATTTCCTTCAAGGGGCTACTGAACGAACAGCCACCTGTAATGCATGCTGTTAGACTTCAGCTGCTCTCTTTCCTTACAACAAGATCAGTGTTTTTAAAATCCATGTTCAAAACTGCAAGCATTAAAGTAGTATTTTTCACATCAAAAAAAAAAGAAAAAAATTACACAGTCTCTGGAAAATGTAGTTCTTAGGACACTCAATATATGTTGTAAGAAAAATCTAAAATCTAAAGTGACTTTAAAAAATAAAAACTTAAAAATATATCAGACTTTCACTTCAGTGTAAAAGTGAAACAATAGCAATGAAGTACCACGAATTTTCTGCGTTGCTGTTGAAAGCAAAGGCATTTCATTAAGCGCGGTGTAAAGATGACAACTGCTTATCTAGGGGACAGTGATAAGAAACCAACCCAAACAAACAACTTTCAAACTACTTTTAGGGGGGAGACCTCTAGTTTCTGTGTAATTTCATGGAAAAAAACATTTTTTTTTTTCTTCACATGCATAAAAAATCCATTTGAGAACAAATGTTCCAACTGTACCTTAGCACCAGTTCCTAAGTAACATTAAGGGTATCTGGCATTTGGAAGGTTAATTTTCTTATCAAAACTATACAAAATCCTAATTTTGCAGAGTAGCAATTTGGAAAAAAAAATCAGCAATGGGAAAATGTTGGTTATGCAGCACTAGACATTCAGTACTCAGGGGATCAATTATAAAAACACTCATTCAGCTATTTCTATTCAAATGAACACCTGAAGAGGAGGTCTCAATGGTTTTAAAAGTGTGTGGATATTAGTGGATAAATGTTAGTCCAATAAAAGAGATCATCATCTGCTATTTGTGTGCATTTAAGTTGACACTAAAAAGATCTTTGTGGAATATTGCTGCTTCTTTTTCTTTTTGTGTGTGTGCATCTTTTATCTCATATTCCCTTAACACTTTGTGAACTGAAGAAAATAGACCAAATGAGCTGTTCTTTAAGATTAAAGGGGTAGCATTTAGTTGAACACACCTGAATGTGGAAGGAGTCTATTTTCCTCACACTTATGAATATGTAATGATGTGCTTGGAGGCACAGTCACGAACCCCTAATAAGAATGCACGAGTCTGTGTTTGAAAACAGACATTTGCATTTGCCCTCTGGTCACAGTACATGGGTCATTCTTATTCAAAAATTTATTTGCTTTATTTTTCTATTCCCCCTCCCTTTCCTGCCCACCTCAAAATATTTTCTCATTTCCAGGTTTTGTTTAGAGAAAAATTAAAAAGGGAGAGCTAAATCCCTCCAGAATGGTCAGGATTCAATTAGAGTGAGCTTACTCAGTGATACATACATTTATTTGTGCAAGTGAAAAACTCCATTGTCTGCTTTGAGGAAGGAGTATTTTTCAGTCTCACATTTGCTTTAGCAAAAGATTTTGGCAGGATTCAAGAAGAAACAAAAATAAAATCCCACATAAGTGTGTAACACAACACTTTAAAAAGTGAAAATTTGGAATAAGGTAATAGAAATAAAGTTATCTAGAGAAGGGATATATTTCATAAATTGTATAAATACTTCAGGAAAGCTACCACCAAGAAAGAAGCAAGAAAGCATCGTAAATGTTAATACAGGGAGCAATCAGTGTCATGCACCAGATTACCAGTGTTGAAGGCATGATATCCAGGTGGGGAAAAACAGACTGTGGAGATTGGTACTAAATGAGAATATTGCATTTCTCTTAAAATTTCGTTTAAAAAGCTATCGAGGAGCTACTCCAAAATACACTCAGAATTGCTGTGGGTTTTCTGCTGCTTTCTAAACAATATAGTAGTTTCAAATTAGGCACCAAAGAAGAGTTTTCTAAGAGTTTTTAACTCCTTTTCTTCAGTTCTTACTCACTCCCTCTTTTTTTCTTCAAACAAGAGCGAAGGGAAAAGAAGGAAAAATAATTAAGAGAGAGTAAACTTGCAGCATTTTATTCATTATCTGAATAAAAATGATGGAAGAATCAGGCCTGTTCACTCAAAAACAAAAAAGAAAAAGAAATAAACAAACAAAAAATCACAAAGAAGTCCAAGTAAATTCATTTGCAGAGAACGGAATTACTGAGCTACTGCAAATCACAGTAAACAATTTCAGCTGCTGGCTATATTAAAGATTTCATCATCACTTTGGTAAGGGTCAGAGAAGTTAAATATCCATCCTAAAGCACGGAAGGATTTCAAAACATTCGGAATAAAAGTTGTAAGTCGAATCTGTAGAGGTGTTTGAGCTCGTTGCTGCTGAGACAGCTCCTGGTGGGGTGTCCGGGGGCAGAGATGCCCTCCCGCTGTAGGTGTGCAGGTACCCTCAGTGCGTACGGCAGCACACGTGCACACACAGACACTCACACAGAGCCGGAGCCCATCACACTTCACTACACATTTTCTAGATTTTACATTGCTATCGCAAGTGTGACTTTGGTAAGAAAAAAGAGCCTATTGTGACTGCAGCCGCAGCCGCCGAGCAGCCCATTATTTGAGATCTAACAGTGACACCTGCAGTTGAGCCCTTCACACTGACACAAACATCTCCCTTCGAGAAACAGAGCCCTGGTTTTGAACCGTACACATCTCCTGCTTAATTATCCTTGTGTACCTTAAATTTGCCTCTCCCACTGGCAGCACAATCAGCTTCCACACCAGCATGAATCAGCTTTTCCTCTTCGAAAGCAAGCAGCCTGACATGAAGTTTATAAATAGCCCACAAAATCTTCCTTGAGCTGCTTGGTGGGAGTAGAGCTGCCCATGCATATACACACACAGATCTCTCCTCCACAAACAGGTGTTTCAGAAGAACCACCTGCATGTCTGAAAGGCTCATCTCCGTGTTTCAAAGATTTAATCACTTTTCTGCTAATTGCAATATAAAGCATTACATTCGGTACGAATAAAGACCAGCTAACCTGGAGATTTGGATGAATCCCCTTTGTCATCACTGCTCCCTCCTTGGTTTTGGTTACCAGGTGGTGAGCATCTGTAATGTGGTCATTCTGTCTCTCTTCACTCCCAGATAATCCAGGAGTTTTCACAGTTTCACCATTATTTAAAGCACTTTGTTTTGTTCTGGTTGTTTGTTTGCTTTAAGAGAAACAATGCTGTACTTCAATTGCTGCTCTGAAGGCTACTTTTAGAGGCCTGACTCTCCAGTTAAAACAAATCATATGTAAAGGTCTATATTTCATTTTTTCCTTTTCACTTTTCTCACAATTTACTGCTTCTTCAGCTTCCTTCAATATACTAGAAAACAAGCTCCTCTTTCTCTCTTAAAAGCAGAAACTGCAACTAAGAAACTGCAACTGCAACATTAGTCTTCTTTGCTCTAACATGATTTTTTATATCACCAAATCTTTTGACCCACTACAACAGTTTCTAACCAAGATCAGTTCTGGTATTTCATATGAGCACAGTACGAATTTGGTTTTAATTTACAACTCTTGGAAATACTTCTTTTGTCATGTAAGCTTCTAGATCTCAGATATAAACATGTGTTCACTTGAAAAAAAAGATTTCTTTATAACTTTTGTCAATATTCTGCTGATTGCTAGTTCAGTACCAGATGTGCTATGCTTAATGGTGCATATACAAGAAGCATTCCCTAATCCCTAAATGAACTTCTTATCTCTAAATATATACAGGATAAGCTATCTAAACTCAATTTAGCAACTATGCTATTAAATCTACCAGAACCAAAGAGTGAAAGAATATTGTTAAAGCCAAGTGCCTGTTAGCAAAAAACCAAAGAATCCTCCTGAAACAAAACATGGCTAACCATAGATCAAAATCAATCAGACATAGATTAATTTCTCCTATCAGGGCATCTTGAACCCCCACATCTTCATTTCACAAGTGCATACACCCATTTTTAAATGCCTCTCGTTTTGTTAGCACCACACTCTGTCAGTCACAATTCACTGCAGAGAAATGAGTTGTCATCAGATCAGACTTTTTAACTGCATATGAACACAGATGGATCTATTATAGGATTTAAGAGAAGTGCCCACAAAATAAAAAAAAAGGTGTCATCTGCTGGTTGGATTACAGCACCTGGATTACAGCTTGTGGCTCCTGCCGCATCACCAATTCCCTCTGTGACCCTGGGACACAGGCTGATACAGCACCTAGATGAAACTACAGTATTTTCACCTTCATTCACAGCCAGACACTCCAGCCTTGCCCATCAACTCCTCAGCAATAACCCCTCCTGCCCCTGGACTTGTGCAGAGGGGAAGGCAGAGGATGCTTGGGACAAAAGGGAAGAATGCCCATTTATACTTCTGATGTCCCTGACACCCCTAATTTAATAATTTCCTGACCCAAAAAAACCTGGACAGATTTATTTTATTCCACACAAGGGTTTCTTAAAATAGTTCACCATCTATGAAGGCAACAAAAACAAGAAAGTATACAGGAAACAAGAAGGGGTAAGTTACACTCGGGCCCACAAAAGAGATGACTCCTGCCTATTGGATGTTATGTGCTATGGTGGATAACTCCACCACAGTCCAAAGGGTTCTCTTCTACTTTCCGTGCACTCCCTTATCCCCTCTTATTTCTCCTTCCTTCACTATGAAGAGTGCCCAGTACCAGTTGTATAAAAGAGACCTTAAAAATCCACTTTTTCAACCTTTGGGACTGAAAGGGAGCACAACAACTTTTAGGTTTGCAGAGATTGGTCTAAAGTATAACAAAATGCTAAGCAAAATGGTTGACTGTCTTCTCAGAAAAAGTTGCACCTGGAAGAACAGAATCCCACATCAGTACAAGAGGAGAGTTCTGGTATGGAACCAGAGAAACGGATGGAAAGTTGTCACAGAGGTGCACATTCAAGATGCATTTTGTGGCATCTGCCTATGTTTTCCTCCACTTTTGTTCATGTTATTGTCTTATTACCTTGGGAGAAGTGTTACAAAATCACTACATTTTAAAAAAGAAAAAAAAAAGAGAAAGCAAGCAAGAAAGAAAAGAGAAGGGGAAAAAAAAAAACCAGGGGAAAAAACCAAGGAAAAATATAATTTTAAAAGAAAAGGCTATGCATATGCAAAGTTGATTCAAATGCTTTCAGATTGCGCCATAGAAAAGCTGTGGCCTAGTTTTGGAAATACATATTTCACTTTATTTTGCACACAGCTGGGTTTATATTGGCACTCACACTAATATGCAAAATGCACTATCTTATATTCATGAATGACTCTTTATAAAATGCCAGGAGGGCACCTGCTTTCTTTTCTTTAAGTCTATATCATGACAAAGAAGCAGCCTGTATTAATGGCCAGCTTCCAGCTCTGACCACAGCCTGGAGGGATTTATGCCAGCTGTACACAGGTTTGGAAGTAAACAACATGCCCCGGTCAAAAGGAGTTTCTTACACTCCACAGAAAGAGACTGCTAATGAGATGCAACGGACTGAAGGAGGGAGCACACGGCAGCACTTACTGCAGGCAGCTCTCACAAACAAGTCTAGGAGCTCTCAGATGTGCTGCATCCTGGTCCTCTCCACAGTGTAAGTCCAGTATCTTATCTGCATCATCCAGCCCTTGCAGCATTGCTGCAGACACGGTAGCCAAACACCTTCTCATTCCAGCGGTTCTCAAGGCTCAGGCTCAGTGGGTGCCAGAGCATTCAGCAAACTAATAAAAGGCACCCTGGCCAGTAGTAGGTGTTGGCATTTCTTTCTTTTCAAATGGATGTATCATGTCTCAGTGGTTTAGAAGGAAGCCTATTGAAACTACTCCTCATCTTAAGAAGTTGCTTTGTTTGCCATCCAAATCTGACAGGATCTGTGTGCTTTGAACTTCAGCTCATGATGTGAAACTCATCTCTCAGGATTTTTCCCCCCAAATCAGAAAAACATACCTGAGACAGCTTGATAGAGATTTTTCTTTAATGTACAGTTGATTAAACATGTACTTAAGAAAATAAGTGCTTCTAAATGAGATGCGGACAACAAACATTAGATAAATTTCACGGACATTTGTGCAGATAATTAGAACTTCAAATCAGAATTTTGAATATTAGACTGATGTATACTCATTATATGGTCATGTTAAAAAAAAGTTAGATATTCAATTCTAGCTTACAAACTGGAGTTGGTCAAAAAGATATTCAAATCTTTATTCCTTTTACTATACTCTGCAAGATTATTCCTACCATGTGCTTTCTGGGTCTGATTTGGATTAATTCTTTTTCCTGACTAAACAAAGGCCACCACAATAATTTTGGTGTGCACTTCTGAGTTAAGCAAGACATCTAAGGTCAAACCAGTCCGAGTTTGCACAGGATGTTATTGACCTAATAGCTTTCCATCATTACTGCACTGCACTTGATATACTGTTTGATTGCCAGACCAGAAATGGCTGTGTTTCACAGGGTATCAAACGATGTATCTTCCCAGGTGTAAAAAGGAACTGAAAAGTAACAACAAACACAATGCAGTTATAATAAAACAAGCATGTGTATAATATCACATCAAATTCCCTAACCAAACCTTCAAGAAAATTATATGAAGATAGAACTGTATCTGTTATCAGTTCTTCAAGAAGTAATAGTCTTTCTTCCACTTCCCAGCTCCAGATTTAAGCTATGTCCCTATTCCTGCATCAGGAATAGGCAGAACCAAAAAGCAAGAGAATCATTGACTGGAGAAAAAAGTGTTAAATTGAGCTGTGCTCATACATTTACCTTTGTATCCCAAGGCCCCGCAGCAGCCTAAAATGCTTGTCGCCAAATGCTTTGCCGTTTTCAGCAAGTATCAGAACAACTGGAGGTGTTTATTCCTGGACCAGTACACTGAATACAAAGTATGAATCTTCCTGAAGAAGCTAATTTGTAACTGCTTGGAGATCTCCCTCTGCAGTCTGTACTGCAAGGTGCGAGTTTAGCAGCACAGCATCTGCAATCTCTTCAGAAACACAGCAGCAGAACTAGGATGCTGTTCACTTGTTCTTATTGATGCAGAAAGCAAACATTTATTGATGAATTAAGTTATCACTGAATTAACTAGCAGCATTAACTATTCTTCTAGTAGCAAGAAGAATCAAACCAGAGCCTACAAGTCTGACACATCCCAAAAGGACATTTCATGCACTAAAGAACTATGAGAAATAAAGTCACCCTGCTCAAGACAAGTACAGTGTCCTGTGTGAAGGTAACGCTCTCATGTGATGTACCATTTTGTACATACACTCTTTCCACATACTGTAAACTGCAAGTCAGATTTCTGCATTTTTCAAACTAGCAGCAAAACTAGGGCTTTCTGTATTCAGGTGACAAGGTAGTTCCAATAAAGTTCTGATGAGAAACAAACTCCTTGCAAGTACTAAGCTTAAGGTCCTCTGAGATGTATATCCATTTTTGTTTATTTCCTCAACCCTCTTTCATATTCCTGCTAGTCCCATTCTTGATACGTAATGTTTTTAAAGGATTGAATAGCATCTTCTTGGATGCAGATAAGCAAGTCATGAAGAGACATGTTTTACACGCCTTAAGAGATATTAGGTAAAACCAGGAAATATTAAACATGGAGAACTACAGTTTTGAGTCATAACTTTTTTTAATTACTATTTAATTCTTTCACTGGGCTAGTTGCACAAGGCAGATAATTGTTTTTGCAAAGACTAGGAACAATTTAGTATTGTAGAAATGCTCTAGTCATTGTCAGAATACAAACTGCAATTAGGGTGCTGTATCAGTCTTTCCCTGTATGAAAGTCTGGTTGTTGTTTGCTTTTATCTGGGAGAATCTCGTTTAACCCTAGCAATTGCAAAGCAGAGTCAGGCAGCCAGTCTTCCACCCCTTAGCTCCACTGCTGAATTAGCAGGCGACCTTGCTCAAAACAACTACTCTGTATCTTCATTTACCCATCTAAACCACACCTATTGTATTTATTTAGCTCACAGGGGCATCAACAGGCTTAATTAATGTTTGCAAAAAGCTTTGAGATCATCAGATGAAAGGTCCAAAATATTTTAAAGTCAATGAGAAAAAAATGGATAGGTGCCAAGAGAGTCAGTTGGACAAACGGCTTCTCCTATCAGTATTGTCCATATTTCAGTTTCTAGTTTATCAGTGGAATATACACGGCTGTTTAAATAAAGTCTCACACATGTTCCACTGTGTACAGAACCAGCCACCACAGTTCATAGACCTGAAAACAGTTAGAAAGCTGTAAAAGAACACTTGGGAAGACATATATTATATTTCAACTCCAACACAAAAGTCCTTTCTCCAGAGTGTTTCTATAATCTATAGAAAAACTCCCAGTGGCAGTTAGCAGTACATACATGGACTTTAATATTTTTATATACTGTAATTTTTTGATCAATGGACACTGAGACGCATCTTCTCTTGACTGTTTTATGAAGAAGAGCTTGAATTTAGTATCTGCAGGCATATAACCAGTGCTTAAATAAATAAGAAACTCCCCTTTCCCCAAGGATCCTAATGCTATAGCATCTAGGTCACTGCTATCAACCTCTTCCCTAAGGATTTAGAAATAAATTCAAGATCCCAAGTAAATTCTATTCCTCAGCTGACTGCATCCCCATCAGACAACACTGTTTTCATAATTTTTCTCCTAACCTGGTGATAAGTAGTTTTAGCTTAGAATTGCTCACAGAAGAGATCTAAGCTATTGCAACACTGTCCTATTCCAGGCAGGACCAGGCCAGCTGAAGATGCACTTGCTCAATTCATCGCATATCCCCTCCCACCCACCCCAAAGTCAAGCCCATCTTTTGTATTCATAGGTTTTAATTGCAACCTGTCTCCCAGAAACGAAGGTTTTAAACATGCTCATGTGGGAAGGACAAGTGCTGTGTTAACATCTCCCACAAAAATACACATAAAGAGGCCAAGCTTTGGATCCTTTGTGGTGACTCTTACAGAGAGAGGCTAGGATAATGAGATAAAAGATGTGGATAGCAAGCAAAGCATTATTACCATAGGTTTAGTTTTTGCAGCCTCAGTTCAGTCCCCCAGGTAGAATAAAGTAGGAGGAGTTATTTCAAAATACCAGGACTACTTAGAAGAGTGCTGGAAGCAAACAACAAAAAATTGGAAAGTGTTCACAAGATCTGAGGGAAAATGGGATCACCACAGGGCACATCTTAGTTGCTAGTATAGGAGTACTGACACTTGTTTCTGGATTAAGTCAGCCAGCCCAACACTACTTTTCAAAATGACAGAGTCGTCCCCGTGTTACTTCCAGATTTTCTTCCGTGGTGTTGCACCGGCTGACCTTCAAAAAGGGGTGAATTTGAACTTCCACTCTTTGCTTAAGCTAATGTCTGTATAAACCAAGGTAGTGCTGCTGCGCAGTGGTGGAGCAAAGCAATGCCTTCTGCTGCTCTGACATACTACATTAGAAAACACGTGGGTTTGGGTTTTCTTTTTCTTCTTTTAATCAACAGAAAAATAGAAATGGTAGGTTCTTTTTGTATTTCCTATGTAAACTGCACTTCAAAATCAAGTTGGCCTTAAAAAAAAATAAAACCCTTTGCAATTACCGTTGTGAAGAACCTAAATGCAAACTGTGAACAGACTCACACAATAATGTCTTCTCCAATTTTCAGACATATGCTTCCATATGAAAGTAGCTAGAGCTTGGACAACTAGAAAAATTTGTAAGTTGAACATGAGAAGCCAGTCTTCCAAAGACATCCTCAACACCTTCACTGGTTTGGTTTACAAGGTGAAATAGACCACAGATCTACATCTGTAAGGAAAGGATGAATAACATTAAGAGTATGTGCCTTAAACACTTGCTTGGCAGTGAAAGTTATTGCAGAAAACATTGACCTTTTTGGGGAAACTCATTGCAGAAACAAAAAAGCAAAGTTTCAGTTTTGGCCTTGCAGAGGCAAGACCAAACCTGGAACTTTTTGCAGCAACCTTCCACTGTGTCGTGTCATAGGACAAGTGGAAAACTGCACAAGTGGGGTCACAAACAGGACATTTGACTTTGGGGGTATTTGCCTTGTATGACCCCCAGAGCAGACCCCCGATGACCACCAAACCAAGACCAGGACATGTGCAATGATGAGACCCCACCCTACCTTCACCTCGTGCTAACGAGGGAGAGTAGAAAAGTGACTCAGGGAGTGACCTGGGCTGGACCCGCCACCACAAAGGGGACCCAGGCACTGAAGGACGAACAGGACACTGCTGGATCCATGGAGGTGATTTCCTGCTTGCTCTCTCCCACTTTCTCTTTTCCCTACATGCTTATCATTACAAATGAAGTCAGTATTGTCAAGCCAATATTTGGTCTCATTTGATTTAACATCAAATCACAGCAACATCTTTAGTTTGTATTGTCAGAAGCTGAAAAAGGGAGTAGCTAAAATTTATTTTCAGATAAGTTATACTCAATATGCACCACACCAATGTATCAGTGAGCTAGAAAGCCTGCAGACCACATACAAGCAAACAGAAAGAAGAGGACAGGATTAAGTAGCTGATGATCAGAATGGCAAACAGACATAGAGCTTTTAGGATCTAAACCTCTATTTTTCCTGGGGGAAAACCACCAAATGTGTGTCTGTGTGTTTATATTAAAATACTTTTTTTTAAAAAGGCAAAATAGGATGCAGTGTGTCTTCAAATAAGAACAGCACCCAGTTGCCCAATTTTGTTGTTTTCGTCTATTGGAAGGCTGTTCTAATAGCATGCAGAGGAACCTTTCTTCCTTCATGTTCCTTAGAACTAATTTACAGCAGGATATAAAGATATCTCACAACACAAAGACTGGAAAACCAGCATATGAGTTTCAAGTGGTGTGTGATTCATGCCTACAGGAGAATCAAATGGAACAAGGTATCTACTATATGAAAATTCCTATTCTTAAATGCTAACAGTCAGTCTTTGTGAAATGTCTGATACCCAGTAATCTCATTTCTTATATTAAAACGTTGAAGCAAGGAGTCACTAACCCTGCCAAGGTCACACATACCCAAGTCAGGATCAGAATGTAGGTTTGGCTTTGCTGTGAGCCAGTCTTTCTAACAAACTGCTTCAAACTACCGTAGTGATGAGCTATTGTTGGGATTTGTGTGTTTGCTGACACATTATACAATACTTCTTACAGAGACACATAAAAATTGTTTCACCTTTAAAATGATATGCACATGTCCCTTTTAATTTTGAAGGAAATAAACCACTAGAATTATTTCATACCAGGAAGCATCAAAATGAGGTGTTAACAGTTGAAGAACATGCTGATGACACGTGATGTTGATGGAATGCACAAGAATGGACAATTCATTCCCACAATTCTTTGAAAGTTTTTGATGTTGTCAGGTAAGGCATGTTTCATTCGGTTTGACACATAACAGTGGGTGCTGAAAATAAAAGTTAGTGA
Source organism: Gymnorhina tibicen (assembly GCA_013399875.1). NCBI lineage: Eukaryota > Metazoa > Chordata > Aves > Passeriformes > Artamidae > Gymnorhina > Gymnorhina tibicen. Next base: position 64,083 of record VXAZ01000995.1, on the reverse strand, counting down.
TACTGGAACACATTTCTCTATTTTAAACAAACCTAGAAGCCTACTTCCCTAATGAATGCTCAGATTACCCTTAAAAATCCAACAGGCCAGAAAGGAAGTCAACACACTACAGTGATTGCAACAACTCAAAGTGTGACTTCCATGCATTTTTAAAAATACAGCTTATAGTAAATCAAACATAAAAGCATTCTTCAAGCATTTAAAAAAAAATATCCTAATGGTGCTCAATCAAACTTGCATTTTGACTTTATCTGCAAAGACAGAACATCTGGTGTGCTTCTGGCTAGACAGCTCCTGTTCAGAGCAACCACTGCTGAGGTTATCAACCAATTCCTACACCTTCAGAACAAACATAAATGCAAGTGTGAATTAGCTTATATCCCTATATAAAAAAAAAAAAAAACCAAATCAAAAAGTCTTCCTAGGTCAATTAATTTACAGGCTTGAGATTCTCCAAAATTAAGCCCATTTTCATGGAACAAACTTTGCCCCTTTCTTTCAAGTAGCCTAAGTCAAGATGAAAAATTTTAAAAGTGGGAAAAAATTCCTTGTGCCTACACCAACTACTAGAAAATTGCTACTAAATTAATTCTACACATTTTATTCATAGCAATTACTATAAATATGGTTTCATCCCTATTGAAGTTAAAGGCTCATTGAACAAAGGCAGCTCTTTTCTTAGTGTTTTGTTGTTTGAGAATACATAAAGAATTAATTTATTAATTCATTAGTAAACTACTAAAAAAAAATTGTGAAATGATTTCCTGTGGGAAATATCCTAGAAAAAGTCTATACAAGTATTTGCACAATTTGTCCACAGAAAATGATCTACCACCTCTTAAAATGCAATCAGACCAAAAAGATTGATCTTCTTCCCATAAATACATTCAAAAGCAAAACACTGAAACTGCTTTTTAAGGCATTTTCCTTGATTCAGATTGTGAGGATCTTTTTATCTCGCTACCTACAAGGACTAGATGCTACAAGAAAAAAAAATACTCCCAGTTGAGATACTGCATTTAGTGATCTGAGTGATCACTAGTGAATAGAAAATCCACGCACTGTTCTGGGTGATGCTAAGAAACAGCAGGAACAATCACTAATAACTCTAATATACTGTGTGAGCAGATGGTCTAAACTATCAAATGTTTTATCAGTCTCACTGGTTTTTAACATTGTAGAGGGATTAAACTTACAGAGGATAAACTGTGGCTGAGACAGTGAATGCTTCCATCCATCATCCTGGGCTTCTCTTATTCCAACCATGTGACTGAGTTGAATCAAGTTTATGGTATCTTGGCAGGAGATTCCTACAGAAGCTAATATCTAGATTGAGAACATGTATAATTCATTTATTCCCCACAAAAGCAAAAAATGTTAATTTTAAGAATCTCCATTTCCCTTCATTGAACCAAACCACAATGAAATATTTTAAAAGGCCCAGGAGATCATTCTCAAAAATTTCAGCCCTTATATCACTGCTGAAACTGTGTTTATTCTCAAGAGGACATCAAGTTTTTAAAAAATTGCGTGCTGATCCTAAAGAAGAGAAATCTCACTTTAAGAGCACAAGCTCAAAATCTAATTGAAATCCTTGATACAAGCTGCAGCTCCTCTCCCCACGCGCTGAACAGGCTTGGCACAGCGTCCAGGCATGGCCGGCTCTCTGCTGGGGGCAGCATTCTCGGCTGTGAAGGCAGAGCGTGCCCTCTGTCACTCATGGCGAGCAGTCCTGTCCAACTGTCTCTTTTCGACAACTTTATCATCAATCTCTTTATTAACAGCTCCGCTGCAGACTGGGAATGCAAACAAGGACAGCGCGCATGCCAGATTTCTGGAAGCACGCGGCATGAGACACTGCTCAGGGCATGGGGCAGGGAATGCTGGAGCAGAAGACATAGCGCAACTCTTCCATGTTGCTTTAAGAAGTATCATATTTATTATGTTTACTTAGAACCAAATTTTTATGTGAAGTGAGATGGGAAGAGGGCGAAGTTGCTTCTCAAACATCAAGGATTGCCCACCTTGCCTCCAGTGTTACCTTTATGCCATTTGAAGTGCCCGATCAATAAAGGGTACTTGATCCAACGTTCCGTTCAACTTTAATAATTTTATCTGCTTTAGGTTAGTGTTTTACCCTAAATGAAGCAAGTGCCACAGAAATCTTAGATAAACTGAACACATATGATGTGTAGACTTTAGGCATGTAAAAATTTACTTAAGTGACGTTATTCAGGCAATTTACTCCTAAAAATACAAACAGAAAATAGGAATGCTAGATCACAAATAGGAGAGCAAAAAGGGCATTTGCACTTGTAAACTGTCCAGTATCTGTGTGGGTCACAGTGAGCACATGGGGCAGTTTAAATGCACTGGCTAGTTTTTTAAGTTAAATAAATAAATGCAGCTTTTCTTAGCTAATAAGCTGGGGCTTTTATCACCTTACATCAACAGAAATTTTCCTCTTTATGCTTTCCTATTACTTTCCTGGCTCTTATTTAGAGACAGTAATTTATTGCAAAACCAAAGCTTAATAATATCTACATATACCATAAAAGTATTTTTTTCCCAGCCATTACTATACCCTTAAATTTGACTTTTAAAAAATTCAGTAGAGTCTATGAGGTAAGAATTTAATATAGTATGTAGGACATTTGTCATTCTTAGTTTATTTTAAACATTGCACTAGAACAGAGACCATAAAAATACTGAGGTAATTAAGATAATCAGACTTGCTCCATAGAACCTGTGATCTTCGTTAATTCATCTAGTGTGGAAGGCAGAAAAAAAAGTTACCTAAAGACAGCATTCCAGAATTTAGTTAGAACAATAAAAATATACCTAAACTTTCTTTTTAAAAAAAATCCTTAGTTTAAATATCAAAAACAGAGGTCGACTGTCCAGCAGTGGTTCACCATATTATCTTTTTCATAATAAAACATGCCCTCTGAAGTTTCATATTAAAGTTTGCATTCTTTTGGTGACAGTATTAGATGTTTGTAGATATTTCAAATGATTAGTTTGAACTTTGTAGACGTATCAAACTGCATCTGCCTCTACCAACAAAATCAAGATGGTTTGTTTCTACTGAACAGACACTTAATTCTACTATGATTATTAAAGTAAACTAAAATCAGTTTATTACTGACATTTTTCCAGTATGAATATTGGATCTGTAAAAGTGAACCTACCAAGTATTCAGCTAATATATGTGCATTCAGGCATTTCTGACTGTACCACTGAGACCTGCATAATAAGTGATGAAATTTGGTAAGTATTGTTCAGCCACAGTGATGGCAAAGAGCAATGACTCATAGCAATGGTACTTGACTAGTGTGTTCATAAACTTACATAAATGATGCCAGCATCACTACAACATGCAAAATACGTTTTGTAAAAATGCACACAACTTCCAAATAATATCTCTTATGAGGATAAGCATATTTTGCTTCCTCAGTAACTACCACAGTAGTTTTTCGTGCATTTAAGTATAGGTTCCGACTCAGAATCAATATCGTGTGTGTTCTTGTTATTCTGAATTACTTTTGGTTATTCTAGATGCTGAAGAACTGTTTCATCTTTTACTGTCAATAAAATTCATTCTCCCATTAAGGTACATTTACTAACAATTGATATTCATTACTACTCAGTTGTCATATACTTGTAGCTACAAGTTTTAAAAATCTGTGGTTTAGGAAAAACCCAAAACAAAAAAAAACCCTAAAACTAAGAAACACACTAAGAAGTACATTTAATAAGAAATGGCATGCACACATACTACCTACAGAAAGGAAGCACAACTTTAGCTAGAACTCATCAACTCAAATGTCTGATTCCAATCAGTATGTCTAAAGCCATCTGTTAAACCATGGCTTATTAATGTTAATTATTTTGGCTACAACAGTAATTTTCATATTCTTGTTTGCAGATCCTTATGAGTCAGTGAACTTAATTCAGGGGGTTGATGATGGGCAGCTCAGAAAAACAAGCTACTGAAACCTATTGCCAGTAGACCAAAAAACATTGAACAGAAATTTGTGTATCTACTAGCAGATTTTTATTGGTCAGAGAAAATAAAAGACGAATTAAAGCCATAAATAACATCATCAGTTGTGATGAAAGGGAGATGTGGTGGGCAGGATATAACGATGATGAATCTGTTTTAAACAAGACAAGCAATTGCATGCTGTGAAAAATATATACAACAGAAAGGTGTATTGTTTTCGGCAGGGCAATTATAATATGAAGACCATAATCACCAGTGGTTTTAGCAGATAAAGAAATTTTATTCAAAAGGAGACTACTTATTAAGGTTACTCATATCAAGCATTTGGAGGATTGAGCTCATGCTAATACAAAGATCAATCAAGTGATGCACAGCTACTTGTAATTTTCACTTTTATTTCAGGACATGCTTAAACTACTTGACAAGAAGAGAAATAGTGCCATCTGCTGACATAAAGAATAGGCACTTGCAAGAAAAGCCTAACAAAACTCTTACAGCCAATGTTTTTAAAAAATGAAGTTCAAACTTTTGCAGAAAATAGTGTACCCCCAAACTGTTTAGGCACACGTTTTTTCTAGTTTTGTCCGCTTTCAAGAATTGAGGATGGAGAGATGGAATGGATGCCCTTAAAATGTTTTGTGTGTTTTCGGCAACTCTGCCCCCACCAAGACACTGCACAATCCACAAACTTTGCCTTTAACAGCTAGAACCCAACATCCTTCTGAGTGTTACTTCCACCTCCTATAACAAACATAAATGAATGTTTGCTAAATAAGCATTATCTACTATATTTCCTTTAGGAAATACTGTATTTTGCCTCAGCAGAAAATTTAAGAGCTAAGTAAGAATTAAGAAAGTAAAACCAATTTACTCCATTCAGAAAAATCAGACAACCATGGGATTGTGCTGTTTTTTATTGTGTTTTCAATGGAGAAATACATCATCTGTTTACAAAATAGCTCTTGAAAAATACAAGGAGTACAGATACTATAAAACAAAGCAAACTCCAGTCATGAGACACTACGTACATCATGCGAAAGCAACAGTCTGATCTCCAGGTTATGAAAACTAGAATTAAAAAGTCACTATACAGAAAGGTTCCAAGTTTCCAGCTTGGCAAAACTTGGGTGCAGTTACATGAAACGTTTAATAAAATGAAAAAGATTTTTTGATGTGTAAACAAAATGACAAGACTAAATTTGTGCCTGGCAATTTCAATCTAAACTCCATAGCTACACAAAATACACAGACAGCTTGTACACTTCAACTGTTAAGATATAACCTTCTTTGGGGGGTGGACGACAGCAGGCTGCACAGGGCAAGGAAAAGAGAAATATTGTATACTAGACATCTTAGACAAATGGCAAAAAAAAAACCCTTCAGTTACTGCACAGCCTAAGTAAAAGATAAGCTACACTCTGACTTTGGAGAATTAATTTAGAAGGATAAGGGGAAGAGTGTAAGTAATTTAACTTGTAACATGAAAGATGCATGTGTAATAGGATGGAGCACAATGGGAGAAGGGAGTTCGTAAAACATGCTAATCAAAGTATGGGAGGTATGATTTGACATCCCACATATTTCAGACTTAAGTAATAGTAACATGAAGTTTGTTATCTACATCTGGTATTACTGTTGGTATCCCTCATGTTCCTCAAATACTGCTGTTCTTTGCTGTGAGAGCTTCAGTTCTTTCAAAAGAAAAACTTACTTTTTTGATAGGACTACAAGAACAAAAAATAGGAGTAAGAGAGCTTACTAGATGTCAAGTGCTTACTAGAAATATGATTTTTAAAAATTTGGTGTTGTTCAGTATGTAAAACTACTTGTGATGAACTATCTAAAAATAAAAAGGTTAAAATTCTTAGGGAAAAATCTTTTTGCCTTTATTTAAAATTTGAAGCTTTTTAATGCATACGGGACCTTTACGGAGTGTACAAAAATCATATTTAGTGATTCAAAGGCCATCAAGACAGGTGGTGTATTTCACAGGCACACAATATTTACCTTAACACTTCAGTCATGGGACAAATTTTGAATTTGTGCCTAGAGGCCACAAGGTATTATAACTAGGTAAGGGGCAGGGGGGAACCCAAATGAGTATATGGCTTGTTTTTATTTTGTATAAATAACTATTGTCCTATATGGTGCATACTAGCTGAAAAAATAATTTAAAAAAAAAAACCCACAAAACAACCCCCAACATTAAATGCAAAAGCTTTTCCCAGGAATTAAAGGGATTAAAAAAGGGAATAAGGAGTTCAATTAGCTCAAAAGAAAGTTTATTTACTGTTTGATTGCTGATTTGTATGCACCTTAAAACAATCCTATAAATAAAAGTAGACCACATCTTAATCATGTCCCACCAATACCAAAACTTCCCAATTACTTTCTCAGCTTACATCTTATGACCCCAAGATTTCACATTACATTTTAAAGACTTACTGCTGCTTGATGGCAGTTGAACTAAATATACTATACACTTTGTTTTCAATGTATAGTATATCATAGAATTTAATCCAATTTGCAAATTACTACTGTTGAAGAGATTCTTCAATAAAACAAAAGTTTATCAGCTAAAGATCTAAAATTAGTCATACTCCAATAAAAAAGTACATAAAAGTGCATTTAAGGGATTCTTATGCCAGTTTTATCTCAATTTTGAAACAATGCATCAAACGAATTCAATCAGAATGTCAAATATGGCTACAAATAGTGTTCATGTTTTTAAAGGCAGTAATCCTTCGAAATATTTAATGTAACTGTTGCTAACACATTAATTGTACTCCTGGCTTCACATACTAACCTGGACTTCCAATCAAGCGGCGACTTTAGTCCAGAAAGGGAAGTGCACAAAATACACCTAAATCCATTTGCGTTTATGTTCTAGTCTTGCACCCTCCGTTCTCCTTTTTTTTCTAGCATTAGAAGAAAACAGGTTGAGTTGGCAGATACTGTTTATGGACCCCTGAGGTGGTTTTTACCGGTTCAATCTCAATTTTATTGAATTCTTGATAACAGGAATAGGATTTGCAGGAAGAGCAGGGATATCTGAAAGGTCTGTACTGGGTGTTTTCTGAAAAGAAAAGAAGTTTGGTTGTATTTTAACTTTGTCAATATAAAAAGAAAAATACTGTAGTAATTGGCACTAACTTTCAAAACAGAGATTTTTAGAGGACTTCTTAGGAATATATGAAGATAATTACAGATTATAAATAGAGAAGCAGGTATTTCCTTTGCCTACACAGTCGTTACTAAAGAAAATTTGTACAAGAATCTTTGTGTGCTTTTTCTTTTTTTGACAACTGCAAGAAATTAGAAAGTGCTGCAGATAAAGCTGGGCCTACTAATAACCTGTATTATAGTAAAACATCCACATAATAAGGATGCTTGATCAGTGACACCTACTATCAGATCTACATGTTTAGTATTTAAGAACTCCTTTTAACAATTCAATGTTAAGTCTTTGCCCTTACAGATGAGTGGTGAAAAACAGTTTCCAACTGTATGTCTTCAACCATTCCCATTCCAGACTGTTGAAAACCTCTTACATGAAAAAAGGTATAACAAACCCTAAAAAGGTACTGTATGAATGTGTTAAGAATTCCACCTTGACAAGAATCTGAACACTTTTCTCTCATTTAAAAGACTTAAATACCATTCAGCAAAACTATATCTAAAGCAAACAAAAGGAAAACACAGAAAAGAAATACACTCAAGATTCAGTGAGATTCATTAATATCTCACTTGCCTTACAAGCCTCTAAGGTTGGGGTGGGGTTTTTTTTAAGTATTTTCACTTCCACTGTGGCACATTATTTGCCATCCCAATAACCCAGTTATTATGCAATACTTCACATCACTTATCATAAAATGTTTTCTTATGTTATAAATATTAAAAATTTATATGAGGTACATTTGATACATGGCAAAAACTGCATTAAAATGACTGCTCTTAATTGCTGCTTTATTAAAAATCAATCAATCAAGTTAACACTGACTGATGCAGTAGCAAAGCACAAAGTAGCAAGGACCCAGGGCAAAATAGCTCTGAACCTTCCATCACTCCTACCCTGAGTAACCCCCTGGTTGGTGCTGATCTGCAGTTCGACATGTTTCTATTTTCTGCAACATGGACAGTGTTTTAACAAAGCCAACAAGAACACAAAAAAATGGCAGAAGAGGCTCACCATCCGTTTATAGTTTCCAGATTACTTTTGCTAAAGTAAAAGCCACACAATCTGTAAAAAAGCTACAAAGCTTTATATAATCGCCACTCAACAAGAGATGAAATAAAATTGGTGTACTTACTAAATCATCTAAAAATTTCCCTGAAGCAGTTTAGGAAGTCCATGTAGCATCTACAGTTTTTGCCAAACAATTTGGCTATCTTTATTCAGTTCTGCTCATACAGTTCAAAATGTCCAGTAAGAAACACCATTATTACTATTGCAACAATCTCCATTTTCAACCAACGCATTTACTACACATAATTTAATGATTCAAGTGTGCATAAAATGCTTTTTGATAATGATACTTGAATCAGTAGAGCACTAAGAGAAGCTTAAAAATGCTAGTAAGACACAGATGTGCTCTCTAAAAGTTGTTACAATATTAGAAACAAAAATTCAAGTGAATGGCACAGAATTCTCACTGTTTTCCAAAGGACCTTAGACTGCTAACACCAGCTGCCTAAGGAGTGACGAGCTTGCAACTTCTCTCTCATACCAAATATTAGAATCTGAAGTTACATTTCAGACATCTTCAACCTCTACCTGGATATCTTTGAGCAGCAGCTATTTAAAGCATTTGTTTCCTTGTTAGAAAGAATTATTCTGTGATGTGCAAAGCACAAAGGAATAAACTGAACCCCTTACTTTGAAGGCACAATTCAGAAGAGCGAATCCAGCTTCGGTCAGTTTGTATGGCAAGCCATACATGTTTAGCTACAATGCACATTCAATAAGATCAATGACCATCTAAAACACAAAAATTGTGACAGTAACAACAAGTAGCTTCCCATACAATGGATTTATATTTAAAATTATACATTTATTTTTAATGTCTGGACTCATTTCAGTTTCAATGCTTTCACCACAGATTAGTATACAAACACATGCATGGCAGTATTGCTTTTAAATACAGTACCTGAGGAGCTTGCAGAGAAGTTGTCTGAAGAGTTTCTGTTTGAGAATTAACATTCACTTCTGTCTCAATTTGCTCCTGAAAAAAACAAAAGCATCACCAGAGTTACACCCACTTCCAATGAGCTACTTATATACAACTCCTAGAACTCCAGAATACTATATATTGTGCAAAAGAAAACAGCAAAAGAAAAACGCAAGCATCAGTGCTTGCTGCACTGACACCCCTCCTTTTATATTGCAGGAATCACCGCACTGGAGAACGTTTCACTTATTAGGGATTTGACATCAAGACAAGCTATATCACTTCTCAGTTGTCACATATTTGACCAATTAACACCTTTTATACAGAATCCTATAGGAAAACATTACATATCATTCAACTCACTAAAGACAAAAAGTGTATTATCACAGAAGATCATGTGAAAAGCTACAGAATTTGTTTAAAAATCTAACTGCTTTTCCACAGCTTTTGCCATTCTGCCAGGGAAGTTTTCCTGCTACTTTAATGGGTTGAATCAGCTTTCTAAATAAATAGATGAGTGTCAGAGACTGATTTTCGGGTACAACAGTGGGACCACAGGACTAAAGCAGGACAATGGCACATTCTCATTTTAATAAAAACAGTCTGCTAGTTCAAATTGTATCATTTAGTAACCATACCCTAAAAAAAGCCATGCATTTCAATGGAAGAAAAACTATGTTTATGTTAATTTAAGAAATTTAATTCCACCATTTCCTCCCATAAACATTAAGCACAAAGACTTAGAGGAGACTGCCAATACAAACTAACAGGATTACCTATGTCTTTTATAATGATCTGTATCCAGTGGATCTATTTTTGAAGTGAGGATTAAGCGCTTACGTGTATTTCTGCCCTCACCTATCTTAAGTTCACAGACATTGCAAGGTGACTGCCTAACAAGATACAATTCCTCGCTTAAGGGCGTTGAAGCTATAAACCAAAGAACATACATTTAAGCATAACCATAATTTCCTGAGTATTCCAGAGACAAGAGAATGTGCCCCATAAAAACTGCAAAATCCCAAGTGGAGAGCTACTATCATATGGCTAAAAAGAGTCTGTCACCCTTTCTGTTCACCACTAAGCAGAAAAACTGTCTGCTAAATTAAAAGATACTGGGGGGGGGGCGCACTGAATCTCCAAAGTCCTCAAAGAGTATGCCGTAACTTCACAATAATTTCACTGCCAGAGAAGATTTACTTACCATCACTCGAATTTTTTTATCTAAAAAGTGAACAAGGTGGCTGGCTTTAGGATTCTCAGCCCAACATGCAAACTCCCAGTAGAATACATAGGACAATTGTTCTTTCACTAATTGACATACATAAGGTTTGGGATGCAGGCAAAACACAGCATATTAACACATCCCTGATCTAATTTAACAATCTGAAATACAAATATCATGACTAATTTTTTCACCATGCATAATACCATGTGAATGACCAGCAAAGAAATGACAGTCCTGTGTGACTATGGATTCAGGCTCAACTTAGCGTGGCAGCAGGCAATGGAATGCAATTCATCAATACTGACATAAACATTAAAAAAATAACGTATCATTTTGATATCTTTACTTGAGTGTCTATATCTAGACACACTCTTAGTCATTCCTAGAGAGAAACACAGTAATTTTCACGAGGAAGAGTCCCAATTAATCTACACAAAATTATATAGTCTAGGCATAGATACCTTCGTTTCCATTTTTTCATGTTCATTCAAATCTATACAGCTAGTATCTTCACTTATTTCATCCTGCTGAAAAGCAAACACAGAAACTATCACAAATCATAAAAACACAGTTTTAAAAAATTAACAAGAAAACAAGGTCAAAGTGTTTATAAGGACAGAATTAGTTGTAAGACCTAGCATAATATAGGCTTACCAAAATAATTACTTTTCAGACAAGAATTTAGATTCTAAGCATTTGTGCTAATGCAGTACGTGTGTCATGTGATGAGTATCAACAAAATAAAAAACACCTTGGCAAACTGAAAACATCAAGCAGCAATGCAATCAGATTAGGAAATATCTGAAACTTGGAATATGAGAATCAGCACTCTGGGTGAAATGAATACTCAAAGTTTTGAACATTGCTATGGTATGATCTCAAAATCTCAAATACCTCTTCAATTTTTATTTTCTTAGGAGACTCTTCCTTATGGGGAGAAGATGTCCTTTTCACTGCTGCGACAGGGCTAGGCATTTTTGTTGCAACATTTCCTGAACTTCTTGGTGATGGATTTAATAGATACGCTGAGGGAACAATTCTAGAGATGGTAGGCTTTGGTGGTGGAGAAATGGCTGGTTGTGTGGCAGTTTGAGGAATGCTTTCATTTGAAGTACCTATGGACAAATAATTTAAAGATCTTCAACAAGAGGAGTTGACACAATCATTTCAGTTCAATCACTGGTATTTTTGGTCTCTAATCAAAACCCCTGACATCAAGCAGGCATCAAGGAAGCGGTACAGTTAATGGTGTGAGCGTCATGTTTGGAACAGCAGGTGTGCATACACTGCAAAGTTTAGTTTCAAGCTCATTCTTGAGCTTGAGTACACCCTCAGCAAGTTCACTGATGACACCAGGCTGTGTGGTGGAGTTGACACACTGGAGAGACAGGATGCCATCCAGAGGAACCTGGACAGGCTGGACAGGTGGGTCAGTGCAAACCTCATGAAGTTCAACAAAGGAAGTGCAAAGTCCTATGCCTGGGTTGAGGCAATCCCAGGCACACCCACAGGCTGGGCAGAGAAGTGACTGAGAGGAGCCCTGAGGAGAAAGACTTGGGGGCGGTGGTTGATGAAAAACTCAACATGAGCTGGCAATGTGCTCATGCAGCACCAAAAGCCAACCCAACCATGTCCTGGGTTGCATCCAAAGGAGTGTGGGCAGCAGGTTGAGGAAGGCAATTTTTTCCCTCTACTCTGCTCTTGTGAGACCCCAACTGGAATGCTGTGTACAGTTCTGGTGTCCCCAGTCTCAGAAGGACATGGAACTGTTGGAGCAAGTCCAGAGGAGGCCACGAGGTTGGTAAGAGACTGGAGCACCTCCCCTACAAAGACAGGCTGAGGAAGTTTGGGCTGGTCAGCCTGGAGGAGAGAAGGTTGCATGGAGAACTCACAACAACCTTTCAGTATCCGAAGGGGGCCTACAGGGAAGCCAAAGAGGGGTTCTTTGTCAGGAACTGTAGTGATAGGACAAAGAGTAATGGGTACAGACTGAAAGAGGGAATGTTTAGATCAGGTATTAGGAAGAAATTCTTTACCAAGAGGGTGGTGAGACACTGGAACAGGTTGTCCAGGGAAGTTCTGGATGCCCCAACCCTGACAGTGTTCAAAGCCAGGTCAGCTAAGGCCTTGAACAAACTGGTCTAGTGGGAGGTGTCTCTGCCCATGACAGGAGGGGTTGGGATTAGATGACCTTTTAGGTCCATTCCAAGCCCTTAACATTCTATGATTCTGAGAAAGAATTCCTGTACCAGACACAGGGTAGCCATGGCAATGACACTGCTTAGCCGAATTAACCCTGCATAAGGCAGGCTATATGAGCCCAGGCAGAGCTCTCTACTAATACAGCTGTATTATTTCAGCTGGTACCTGAAGTTCTGCTGCTTCTGTACTCAGCCATATATATGCATTGCCAAGACTGCCTTACATCAAATCCAAGAGCAATCTGATACTCCCTTTTTCACTCAAAGTGAAGTTTATCACTTCTCAGGCTTAGATTATGCAAAGACAAATATGAAGTCATCACAGAGCATCAAATAAAGAATTGATACTATATACATCCTTTTGAAAAATGCTCCATATGACAAAGCTCTATCTCATCAATTGCCTACCTCAAACCAATAAGCGCACATAGGGAGATGCTCCAGGATGAGAAAAAATACACTGAGGAAATTTTTCATTAACAACTATCAGGTGATTAACATTTTGATTAACCAAAATATAAGAATGAACAACTTCTGATATGCTTCCAAATCCAAAAACCAGTCACGCCATTTAAGCTCCATTTAGTGCTCATGGACAAACTTACTCACATTGATGCACCTGTGACACGATAAAAATCAGAGAGAAGTAAGACTAAACCATGCCACACGTCAAGAGTGAAATGAGAGATTTCATTTTGAAAGGCTAACCAGTCACTCCCCTTTTCCATCTATTTCTGACTTGCTCCTTGTACACAGCTAAAGCTCCTCCAGAAAAGAAGAGTAGCTGACTCTAAGAGAACATTTTCACCAGATGCTTTATTCTTTGACTAAAAAGAGTCAAATTTTTAAATTATTTTTAAGTAAAGTGTACTTCTTCTTGCAGAAAAACGGAGGATAAAGTCAGCACACATGGTGGGACATATCTGAACAGACATCAGTAAGAAATGTGTTTCTGCTTACATCTGAGTCTTTATCATGCCTAGAATCAATTTCATGAAGCACAAGGAGCGGGAACATGGGAGCACAGACTACATGCAGACAGTACAGAACCACCTTGAGTTTAACTACATAATGAATTAAAAACAAATATAAAAATTGTTCTTCCAGCTTTAGATAGTTTTTTTCCTCATTTAGCCAACCAAACTACAGACCTACATCAGGTCACTGGAACACTACTGCTATTGTGAATGGCAAGTATAAATCCCTAAAAGAAATAAACATCACAGCACAAATATTCCTCTACGATTTTCTGAATCCTAAAGAAATTACTGAACTATGTGTATCAAGGAGAACACATTACAACATGTGTTAAGTAAAGACTAGAAGACTCAAACTGGAAGAAAAACTGCCTTATAAACATTACCAAAAATTCAAAAGAAACAACATGCTATGCCATTTTCCTTACCCCCTGAGCTTTCACTGGAATTTATTTGTGGCACAGTGACTTCAGAAGCCTGTGTGTTGGTCACAGATGCTGCTGTTACAGCTGGCGCAGGACTGCTTCTGCTAAAAAGAGAAAAATTATGAAATGCTGAAGACATTAGTAAAGTTATGATGCTACATGATCTGCCTTTCATCACGTGTGACCAGTAACCACACCTGGTATTCTACCTACATTATAGAGAACTTACACCAGTAAAAAGGTAGAAATGAGCATTGTCAATCTACTATCAAACTCAAGCAATGGAAGCTATTACAAATATTAAATTTAAATCACTCAATGACAGCTTTTGAGACCAGGAAAAGGTCTCATTTTATTTGTATCTCATTCGTATTTAAAAGACAGGCAAAAATTAAAGCAGTGTCCACCCAAATAATGTACAGGGGAAAACAGAGCAACTATTTACTGAAGGATGAAACAAAACCAGTGTAGAAGGACTAGAACAAAATGTTTGTTTTAAATTTACACACACTGTTACAATGATGATTTCAGTCTAAAATCATCCCAAGCAAAGGTCTGGGGCTTCAAGTGATCAATCACAAAAATGATCCTTTTTTCATCTTTAAGAAATTGGGAAGAAGTGTGTGTCTAAAATCAACCAAGGGCAATTTCCACTTCACCTGTGACACCCTAGGTATCACAGACTTATTTCAATAGCACAGATAGTGGTATCCACTGCTGTTAATCATTTACCAAGGAAGACTAACTAAAAGAACACTTGTCAAAAGGACTAAGTCAAGTATTTCATCCTACATGACATCCTATAATATTTGTGTAATACTGCTCAACTGTAGATTAATGATAACTTGTATCTGTATCAAAGAAATGAACATGAGACTCTTGAAAGAAAAGAGTAAACTCATTTATTGCGGCAAACTGGAGTTAAGGTAGGAAAAGACTTAATACAGAAAGTTAGTATCAAGAAAACTTTAATATGTATACTTAGAAACTACAAGGGGAAATTATGTTCCTAAGCTTAATTTGCATAGGTATCATCAGTAACAGCAGTAGCACTACTGATTTCCCAGATTTAGGTCCATTCCAACTCTACTTGGATCCTCTCTACTTGGTCTCACACTTGGATCCAAAACTCACAAAATTACTTACTCACCCTCACAACTACTTGCTCATTATCTCTCATAGCCTCCTACTGCAGCATCCAAGTTTTTGTATCATCGTGTTCTTCTAAGCATTTTTACCCAACTTCACAATTCCTCATCTCAAGTCCAGTTCCATGCTCCCTATTCCCCAAATTTTGCTCTAGTGCTCAAACTGGAATTAAGAGTGTCTACAATCTCCATCCAATTTGGGACATTCCCATCTTGGTAACAGTGGTATCTCATGCGTGCAGTATCTGCCATGTGTTTAACACAATCATTCAGTAAGAGAGAGCAGCAACAAGACTGAAAGTCTTCATTACCCCTGAGAACTTCCGGAACTGTTCAATGGACTCGTCTTCATAGCACTGGTAGGCGAAGGCACAGACGTGCTGTTATCACTGTCCATAGACAAGTCTAGGCTGCTGTCATTCAGAGCTGTCAACCTGATCCCTTCTGTCGAGTGCTGCAAGCCACAAGGCAAAGGAAAACTCTGTTAGTCTAATTAAAGGTTTAAAAATCAAGAGAAATTAAAGTTTTTTCAAAAAGCAAACTTTAATGGACAATTTTCAAATCCTTTTACATGTAAATAATCCACTATCCTCTTACTACTAGCATTTACATTTTCATGTTCACAACTCTGGTACAGATTTGCCTGAACCAATCATGTTCAAAACCAAACTGTTACTGTATTTAATGATTATATTTTCAGCTATATTTCAAATTTCTTTGGTTTTGTGGACTTATAAATACTTTCATTAACTTTAAAGCAACTGATGTACAGCAAAACAAACTGATGTACATAAAAAGAATTTAAAGAGGATTTGAACTTAGTCCGTGGAGAAGAAAAACTCTTTTCTGACATAGTACTACTGCTTAAAGAGATGTATTACTTAATATTTACATTGCTGTCTGAAACAGATCTACACTTGGTGTCAGTAAAGACTTCCTAGTCCTTAAAACAGCATTCAATATAAAACAGCTATAGAAATAAAGCATGTTATTCAGCTACACTTAAAACGGAGTATGTAACAGTGGTTTAGCTATTAAAAAAGCAAACAAACCTGTATTGCTTTCAGATTAAGGTAATACAAAGCAGCAGGGATTCTGAAACAGACTGAATTGTTCAATTCAGTTCCACCCCTTCTTCCTGACTCTACTAAAATTAAACAATAATCCAATGCAGCATCTTAATTAAAAACTAATGCTACCATTCTCATATGTGGCCACACAGGTAAACTATTCAGCCAGACAAGAAGATACTATCCACACTGTTATGTTCTGAAAAATATAGTATTATATTTAGTGCACCTAATAATACTGCTTCACTCAAATGAAATCATATTGCAAGTAAAATTAAGATCTCAAAATGTGATTTCAATTCTTTGATTAGTAAACCTAAAAATCTGAGCAAACCTAAATCACTAAAACCTAAAAATCAAAAATTTGAGAGCAATGGCATTTTCATTGCTCTCAAATATTAGCAAAGTTTACCTTTTTCTTTTTCTGAAGCACGTGATTAGGTAGCAGTTGGTGAAGTTGCTTACGTTTCACATGCCTTGCTGCAATCTTCATATCCATCTCAAACATCTTGCTGTTTATTGCTTGCCTATAAACTACACAATTAGAATAACATTAAGACATACTGAAGCATTTTGCAAAGTCCACTTACTTGCCCAGGCAGAAACAATTTGCATTTCAGAGCAAGAAATACCCTCAAGAAGGGTAGAGAGAACAAGAATAAGAACAAGAATAACGTTTCCTTGTTCTAGAGGACGAAGGGGAACTGCCTACCATGCCAGCACTGATAGTACAAACACAAACATTGGTTTGGAAACAGGTGACCTGTTTTTCAAGAAAAATGTCTTGCAAGCACACAGTTTTAACAAGTTTATTTTTAACAAGTTTTAACTGCAAGAGCTCTGAAGCAACCTGAACAACTCTGAAGTTCATTTCTTCTCAAAGGGACTAAAGATAGAAATAAAATTTTACCATAAGAATTACAGTATTTACGTAAAATAATTTTCTTCACAGGTGATTTTATTTATGCAGTTCCTGCAACAAATGGGTTTTAAATCAGGAGTTAAGTGCTCATGTGCCATCTAATGTATTAAAATTACTGTGGAAACTCATACACCACTATGTTTTTATATAAAAGTAATTTATGTTTGGGTTTTTTCTGTTTTGTTGGGCTGTTTTCTTGCTTTGGTATGTTTTTGAGGTTTTTTTAAATTTTGTACAGTTGTTTTGGTGGGTTTTTTTGGTTGGTTTTTGTTTCTTTTAATTTTGTCTACTATAACGAGTTATTTCTCTTCACCTCAGAAGATTTGCTTCTGGTAAGTCAACATGATAAGTGCTAGTACAAGAACTGCACTGGAACCCAGGATCCTGGGTTCAAGTAAAGTCAGGTAAAAATGAAAAGCTTGTTAGTTCACACTGACTGTCTCCACACTGTTAAGCAAAAGCTGGGGCAGACGTATGAATAAAAAATGGTTCTGTAGATATTAAATACAAAAACTCAAGAGGTATCTCCCTTATTCACTGTCCACTCTATAAACATTACGGAATCTCACTGAATAGTCTGTGAACATGTCATTAAAAAGGTATTAAGAGAGAGGCACCCAAAGAGTTCAATGAATACTGAGTATTAAAGAGGGTACTGCACTACTTCTTGGTATTGAAGAAGCTCATAAAGTCTCTTTTTAAAAAATTATACAGGTGACAGCTAAGGTAGAAGCATGCTCAACAAAACCAGACATGGTTAAAGCATTCCATATTCCTGACATTAGGTCTTATCAAAATTTCCACACAAGGAAAACCCAGATCACTCTTCATGTCTCTCTTCTTCCCCTTGCTACCACTATAAAGCAAGCTATTCTTTAATTTCATCCTGGAAAATGCTTAGTTACTTTTGATAAAATATTAGGGTCTATTCCAAAAGACAGGGCAAAGAAGTCTTTAGGATGGATTAAAAACAATGAGGACAGACCCACATTGATTTCAGATTACCAAAAAACCCACAACACACAAACAGAAACTGTTTACTAGATTGTTACTTCTGGAAGAGTATTCACAAATCGAAAACTCTGCATCACAGTTTATATGGATCTTGATAAAATGCTACTCCACTTCTAAGTTCATATATTTAGTCAAACTTCAGGAATATAGTGCAAACAAATCACACTCAAAATCGTAAGTGCAAGTTTTAGTCTTCTCATTCCAAAATCTCTGACAAGTATATTGCTGAAATACCTGTTTATAAACAATAGAAGACCTGATAAACTGCAACTTCTGAATTCCTGCACTCCTTGAAAGCAGCAGCCAAGGTACTGTCTTTTCTAAATTCTCAAAAATCGGAATGATGTTCCTACAGTTGCTATAGTTTCTCCTTCACCACTAATAATTACAAGAAGTGTATCACCTCTCAAGAAAGATATGCCCTTCTGCAGCTATATGTGACAAGAAAGAACTTTGAAACCTTGGCATGATTTATAAATGTACCTATATATTTATTGCATTCAAAGGAGTGAGGTAGAGGGGTGTCAAGGTGTGCAATTCCCTTGCTTCCTCAAACTGACTGAGTCTTAGAAATTCAGAGACCAGGGCTGTATTAGTTAACATTTGAACCAATTCCTTCAACTCTGTAAACACAGAACACTTAAGCCTCAACCGTTGTTTGTTTAAAAAAAATGCAAATGTATTAGATAAATCTGTCAAAGCTACTGTTCCTGACACTCGGGAGTCACACTCCCCAGCTGTTACCAATTCTTTGCTTACAGAATTTCTTATGTGTGTACTAAGTTATTTTTGTGAATCAAAAAGTAAACATCAGAAAGTCAAAAAGCTCTCTTACACTGAGTGTTGGACATGAAAGTAGAAGCTACTGAATCAATTATCTAGTAAGAAACATCATGGAATAAAAGACATTTTGTTAATCCACTGATAAATTTAGCTTCACCAAGTAACAAAAATATTTAAACTATACTGTAAATTTTTGAGGTTAAGCCTGCTAGTTCACATATGATAACTAATTCATCTGTTTAATAAAGATTACAAAATAATGTACCACACTTTTAGTGAGATCTGCAAGATGTGTGTTTAATTTTTATCACTTTTAATGAGAACAAACTGAAAGTGATTAGTCTGAAGTGTTTAGAAGCATTAAAACTCATTGAAAATGTGTTTCATTAAATAAAACCCCTAACTCCTTGGCTGAATCCCTCTGTGTAGATACAATTCTACTACTACTATGAGCATTATGAATAAAGACTACATTTTGAGCAAAGACAAAAATTTCAACAAGTTTATTAATACCAGAACACCTAGAAAGCAAAACTCACCTGTGTCTGTAAAGGACTGAATGTCGTAGGTAAGATCAACACTTAAATTTTCAGAGTTTTCAGTTTTCTTAAACACCAACCCAATCACCCACATTGTACGGTATTCTTCCCTGGAAAATGTTACATCAAACAGTCATGTAATACTGACAGAATTAACTAACTTAGTAAGTTATCTGCTACAGTAGACAACAGTTGTACGTTTTATCTCTAGTAGCAATGGGAAACTAGACACACAAAGGCAAAACCCAAAGCTGACTAACAATATTCCCTTTTCATTCACAATATAAAAGTCATGAAACATTACATATCTACCTCCAAGCAAATCAACTAAGATTCGTCAATTCAATTGTGCTCACATACAGATCCTCTCATGTAGCTACTAGCATCAAAGTACCAGCTCTTAACTAGCCATAGCAACTAAAAAGGCACTGAAAGTAATTAGAATCTATTCCCCAACTAAGCAGCTTCCATTTTGCAATGTAAGTGTGTCTTCAACGCTCAAATTTCTTAGCTGTAACTGATCACAAACTGCAGGTTTCAGTAAAAAACCTCCCTTTGACAGCTCCTCTTCACATGAGAAGATGAAAGAATGTCCTTTGTATACACTGGGTAGACAACCTTTCCTGGAAGTGTTGCCTGCATCCAAGTCCTCTCAAATAAGAGTTAATTGGAGTCTCTGATTATGCAGGCAATTGTAGCTGTATCCACCCACTGCAATGGTGCTGAAGAGGTACTGCCTGCTTTCATCCAATTTTACTTGGAACATGCGTACAACAATTATATAACCTCTAAAAAAAAGAAGTAGCATCACACTGTACTTAAAGCAGTTAATGTGTGGAAAGGGCTCTGCACAAGGATAACAGGGCTTTTCACCTACCCCAGTAAAAGACAAATTTTTCCCCCATTCTCACACTTCACACAAAAGTATGATTCCTGACAAAGTAATTACAATGCTATCTTGAAATAAAGTCTTAAAAGAGCTTTCAGCCCCCCCACACCTGTAATCACTGTTTTTAGTGGGGGAGGAAGGCATGGCAGAGGGAGGAAGGAGACAAAAAACATTTAAAATCCTCAGCAATGTGAAGTACTTGATATTCTCTCCACTGTTTCCACAACCTGACAAATTCTAACAGTTATTATGATTTCAGTGATATTTATCCCAGCTGCTAAATTTTGTAAAATTAAATTAACTCAGTTACTCAAGAGCTCTGTTCTACAGTGCCTGATGTTCTCCCAAATTCTCAGTGCTTCCTCACAATTAAAACGGTATCAACTAAGTAGCAGTAACTTAAACTGGTTGGCAAGAAATTATGCAATTAATAGTTATTAACAAAAATACATTTTCCCTTATTTTCTGATTTTAAAACATTTTTATAAAGAATTAAAGAGTACCTAATTTCACAAATAGTACTTAAGAAGAGCTGAACATTGTTTGTTTGCCTTTAGGTGTTTCATTAAAAATTAAACCTTTTAAGATTGTACAAAAATGTCAATTTGTTTATTAATGAAATTGTATTTTAGTTAGCTTCTCCCTACTAAATGAAGAAAATGAGTTTACTTACTTGTCAGGATTCTCCTTGGGTGCTGGGAATGACTGCGGATTCACATGAGCCAGTGTAATGAATTCGTTCTTCTCCAGGTTTCCAACTAGAATACGGATTTTTGATTCCACCAAGCCCACCCTGTATAAATGTCATTTATTAACAAGAGCTCATTAACAGGAAATAATAAAAGTATCTAACATCAAATATCAGGATAAAATCCTCAACAGTCTCCTTATATTAATACTTGAGACTACTAATGAATTAGTGCACATCAGATTAATTCAGATCAATAATTTCAGTTAAGGCGTTACAAAAACTGACACAAGGGAAGCTTAAGAATGCCCTGCAGCTCTCTCTGCGTCCTGATTTTACAAATGGAATTAAATACAAGATATTGTACATCAAGTAAAAGGCAGTTAGAAGGAACCACCACATATTTATCCAATATTCTTTTGGCTTCAGATGATGAATTTTAGTGAAGAAATTCCCCGTACCTGCCAATCTTGAAATTTCACTAAGAAAAGAGATCAGAAACATGAGAAAGGAGAATTTTTGTTTTGAGAAACAGCATTTCAAGTGACTGAAAACATACATCCTCACACTGCTTATTAAAAAAAGTGCACAAGGCATTTGTAAAGTCAACCTGACAGTGCTGTCAAGGAAGAATTCAAGCAACAGCCTTTACTCCCCAGTTTTTCATTTTAAAATTTTTTTTTAAAAAAACCTATGATCTTTATCCATTTAATTTTGAAACACTGAAGCTCCACTTTCCTTCATTAAGAAGACACCTGATATAGTAGATACTCCCTTGTGTCCAAGGTTGATGGTGGGGGGGAAGGGAGGTGTTGGTTTTGGTTTTTGGTGGGGAGAGGTTTTTTTGTTTTGATTTGGTTCTTGAAATCTCAAGGATTACTCACCATTCTAGTCGCTGTTTTTCTGTCGGTGCGCTTGCTAGAAGTACAATATAATGCCTTTGGAGATAAAGACAATATGCTATTCTATATATATTTCTAAAACTAGACATTCAAACCTTAATATTAAAACTTTGCAGTAAATTCTACATTGTCAAATACAAATTATTAGCTTAAGTATATCTCCTACATTAAATTAAGTTTTTTTAAAGTAGAAAAAGGGGCTATGTCCCAAGTGTGTGACTAATAGACTTCAAAACATTCTAGAATTTAGGGCCATTTGCAACTCCACTGTAATACCAGTAACCTCAATAAAAGGTTAGGAATGTAGCACTGGTTGAAATATTTCAGTACCTGATGACATCAGGGATTTAACTGATTACAAATCAAGAAAAAGCAGTTGTTCACAACTACCTTCACATGTCAGCTGTCTTAGTTGCAACATTATTTCTGAATAGTGAGAAGAGTGGTTAGCACAGACGCATTTGTTCAAAATCCAAAATAACACTATGAAATGTGGTTTAAAAAAATTTACATCTCTATTTTGGAATTCTCTGAAGACACTTCTCTGAAATTTCATAAGGAATGTTTCCTCTGATGATAATTCTTAACCTCTCAATTATACTCAAGGATATGCAGTGTATACCCACTTTAAGTAGATTTCAAAGAGACGGTATACAAGACAAAAATGGTATTTTAAACAAAGAAGCCCAAGGACAGCAGAATGGGAAAAGATTAGTTTTAACTTGAGTTCCTAATGAGGGAGATGAGACAATCTCACATGCTTACAGCCAAGTTCTTCAGAAGCTTAGCTGGGAAGTCTTTAACATCCTGAGTCATCCAATGCCACACTACTCTATACTGATATGGCATGCTTAGGTACCTTCAGAGCAGGATTTAAAGAACAGCAGTAACACAAGAGACCCTAGCATATAGAAAGGAAAGCAAGGGCAATGACGCTGGAAAACCCTGGTGCAGAGTCCTCTGGTGCCACAGGCCTACAAATCGCAACAGCAAATCCAAATCAACAGATCAAATTAGCAGCTACATGTTTCTGTACTTATCTCTAGGTGGCAAGAGCCAAAATACTACAATCCTCTGATTTCAGTCAGAGAACGTCAATGAAACAAGAGAACTGCAAGGGAGATATTTAGAGAAACTTCTTCCCTGTTCTGAACAATATAGAGATTAAATAACCTATTCATTATGCATTTTGGCAGTACTGACTGCTTCACAGAAAAATGTTATGGAAAAAGATAAAAAGGATCCTTTAACTCCATATGAGAAGTTACTAATTACTAATATTGGTTTATTATAAGGAATACTACACTTTCGGTAAGATTCCTACATCATACACACATTGCACACTAGCAGAACATTTCATTCAGAAGAAATGACAATGTTTAAGCTTTTTGATATTTTTAACCATGTCTGAATCAAAAAAGACAAATCTCAAATGTGCAAATATCTGAAGAAACCAATTTTCCAGTTACTTATTAAAAGCAGCTCTTTGAAACAAAGTTCTGAAGAATCATTAAAAAAAAAAAATAATAATTTGGCTATGTCTAAAAGCCTCAACTAGCTGGTAAGCACCTAGGAAAAAACCCTAAGCCTTACTTATGAAAAAAGTAAGTAATGATTAACTATTTTTGCTCAGGTAGCGTGTGCTGAAAAAGAAAAAAGTAAAGGATCCAGTTTCTCCCCACTCACCTACCAGCTGTTAGTGCTGAGAAGGAATTATTCACTAGAAATTTCCTACTACCATTTTCAATAAAATTAAATAGTAGGAGCTGTTAAAAATTAAGATATCCCTAGTTTTAAGAATCCAAGATCTCATTACTAAATTTTGCTAATACAAGATTTGTTATCAGTGCCTCAGTCATAATTTTATCACAAAGCACATGTCTAATTCAGAAGTATCTATCACTTCATTATAAAGAAAAAATGTTTTTCACTTAAGTTTCTACCTCTCAATGGTGACTTTTAGATTCTGAGTATTATTCTGAAGTATANGTTATTCCAAGAACCTGAATACTGCCCAACAGACAAGAGCATCAAAGATGCTAAAAACCCAAATATATTACCCATCTCATCTTGTATTACTGTATTTCTAAAAGATACATAAACCTGATAATTAATTTGACCCATTATTTAAATATTAAAAAAAAAACAACAAAAAAACCCCCACCCACCCCAAAACGAACTGAGAACACCTGAGCATATTAATTTTGATTTTTCTTTATTATATGTCTGGGAATTATACTTTTTTATCCAGTACTTAGAAATCCTATAAGCCAAGAGTTAAAACCACCTTCTAAAAAGGTGTATTTATATTCTACTTATTTAGCAGAATTACCTCTTTTAATGACATAGAACAAATATGCTAGAGCTCATTAAATGAGTGCTATTTCTCTCAAAACACTGCTCTCTTGGTCTTAAGCTACAACCATCTCATTTCTCATGCAACACTTCAAACTGATATCCATTTGAAATTCTTGTCACTTCCCTGTAAAACACCGTATCTATATGTTCTTTGTTGCTGCTTCCCGCCGCTTTTGAAAAATTTAAATCTACACAAAGGGCAGATAATACATGTTGTAACTCCCTAACTCCAAATAATTGCTGACATTTACAAAGTAAGAAAAAAATAAGTAACTAAAAGCAGATTTCCTAATTTTCCTAATTTCTAATCTGCTCCTACCATGCAGTAGCCTCTAGATATCCTTAATCACATATCATTAAGGTTTATTTTAAACATAGACAGCAAGTCAAAAGTGCTTATGAACAGTAGATATCTAGCAACTAATTGCCATTGAGAGTGATAGATTACTGAAGCTAAATTTTCAGGGATTAAAAGAAATGTTTGTCTCAAAGCAAGGATCAGACGTTCTCTTATCTGAGAATAAGAGCATTACACACTGATATGAATTCAGCAGAACATGCCAAGGCATCTACAATTTAAACAGAAGAGTGTGAAGAGGGGAAAAAACTTCAATACATCTAGCTTTCAGATGGAGATCTGACCAAGAGAGCCACATTTACTGCATACAGATGACTGCATACAATTATTTACTTTGTAAAGGCTTCTAACCAAAATTTTAAAATTAACCTACTAAGGGAAAACAGAGAAAATCCTGGGTAATTTAAATTAAAGCAGGCTCCATAATACCATTTCACAGTTAAAAAAATAAAATTAGAGCAAAGACATTATCTGCAAAACAGAAAACCTGGGTATATAATACTGAGCAAGAGAAGCTTTTATTGCTACAACTGGTAAAATGTCTAAAGCGGGTACAGGAAAAAACCTACATTAAAATGGAGATTATTTCAAATGACATTAAATGCTTCCTTTTATAAAGAAACAAAGAAAATGTACTAGGGAACTTATTAGCAACCTCTTGAGTGGAAACTGATTTGTCTGCAGCCCATTTTTTACTTCAAAAAATAATATAATTTAACAGTGCTCTTTTAAATGTTTTCAATCTTAAGCTCCAAGGAACAACAAAAGCCATCCAAATGTTTTAAAGCTTTTATCATGCAAAAGGTATAGAAACAAAACACAGACACATTATGAAGGTCATCAGTCTCTTTTAATGGGGGAACTGTATATTTCAATCTTGTTTAGATTAGTACAAAACCAACCAACCACCCAACACAAACATGTGTAATATATATTTGATCTTGATTCAAGAAAAATGGGTCTCCAATTTCAACTGAGGGCAAAGAAGATGTAGTCCATATTTTAATAATCCATATTTATTATAAAAATACAACTTTCAGCAAGTCCGTATACATTTAACAAGCTTCTGCCCCACAAGCATATTACTAGAAACCCTAAAAGTGTGAAGTGTGATTTTCAGTATTTCCCTCAGAGACATTACAAAATTAGAAAAGCTGGGTGTAAGTTAATAAAGATCCAAGAGCCTTAAGCTTTAATGAAAAAAAAATCTAGTAATAACTAGTACAACTGGTAGTTCGTCAACGCAATTGCAAAAATATCTTTTATTATCAAAGTAAACTGTTGACTATATTGACAGAAGAAAACACACAGTTTCGAGTACTTATTCATCTTAAATATTGACCTTCAGAATAAGTTCTTTCAACATCTTTTTTCATGGGAAGACCCATTTTTAGAATGCTTACTGACAGCACTAAAGAACATTTCTATTAGTCAAACCAGATGACATGTCTTCAATGTTATTGGTAGCATACCAATTCTAGAGTTAACTGGTGACATTCTAAATCTCTGATTAGGGACTAAAAGGTTCCTGAAATACAGGTTTAAGACACAAAAAAGTACCTGAGGAAATTATTCACTTTCTAAGAGAAAGGACAGTAACGCATTCACTCTCCCACTCTATACAAAAATGCTAAGAGAACACTTTTTGGACATCTAATGTATGTATATTTATGATCCTGTGCTACAGAGCATTATTAGGTAGTTCAACTGATAAACTTAAAATATTCTGCCATGCCATAAAATACATACTTGTACTTCTGAAAGAAGTTTGGAGCTTCAAAAAGTTTGGACCACTCTGCCTTACTCAGCAAAATTTCATCTGTGATAGCAAGACCTAAATTATAAAAAAAAAAAAATTTAAACTTTTTTTTTAAATACAGTTTAGTATCCAGAGTTAAGACAGTTTATTAGCTTAGCAAAGACTACTACAAATTATTTCCTCCCTTCAAATTCACAGCAATTTATGAACAAGATTTATAATTCAGTCATACTTTAATTGGTCATCAGTTATACAAATCACGTGTGTAGGAATGTATGTTAATTGATCAGACTGATTATTTCACATATTTTTACTCTGTGTTGTAACATAGCTTCATTTAGTTTTTTGCATATGCCACAGTAACTATTCAGTTCAAAGATGACAGATCTTTTTCCTTATACTATTGGAATCACCTCTTGTGCAAGGCATTTTACAAGGCAAAGAAACAGTGAGACAATAAGGCACTGCTCTGTCTGAGAAAGCTACTTCTAGTTGTTCCCTGTGTCAAGTCTACTTCTTGCTTTGATAACATCTTCTTTTCTGCTATAATTATTCAAGTACATTATTTGGATAAATCCAGAGGACTCATCTTCAAGAGAGTACACTGCCTTCTACTAGGCCTAGAAACAGGCATCAAGTCGAACTACTATTGCTAATCTTTCATGTAACATGGCACAATCTAAGCAACTAAAATAAAGTTATTATATCATTAGTTCTAATTTTCAGAGCACAAGGCATTCTATTTCACTACCCTCAGTTTCTAAAAGTGAAGGACAGACCAGCAGAAGTATCTACTAAATTTGCAGCGTTAAGCAACATTAAGCGTAACAGGCCAAGTTCTACCTCCCTCAAAACAGTCTCGTGTCAATAAGCTTTTTAACATCCACCCCTTTCTTACTGCCCCCTTCAAAGCATATCCGCAGTGAAACTACTTTAAATCTGTCTGAAAACATTTATATAGAAAGCATAAGATAATACTTACCTTGCTTAAATTCCTCAACCATGACCATCCGTGTGGAAACGGACACATTGTACGTAGAGTTCTGCTGTGGGTATGCTGGTGTAATTATAGGCATAAGATGGTACCTATCACTGGGGTTTACCTACATATAACAACAGCCAATCAGTTTTCTTCAAGCATACACATCAGTTAACAAATTTGGATTTCTCCCTTTACTACAACCAAGTCTTAAGTTCTAAGAGACCTTAGTTTGCAGACCGAGTTCAGAGAAAGTTTAGAAAACAAGAACAATGCTTTCACAAAGAACATCTTTCTGAATGACAGTGATGTGGGAGGGCTGTAACCTGTCAGCACATCAAGATCAAGTTGCAGGCTTTTCTAAATCCAGAAATGCCAACCAAACAGAACAACTTCCCTCCTTAATAGAAATTAGTTTGTGATCACATGAAACCAAGGACACCTCATCACCATATGAGCACCTTTTGCAGAATGACTGTTTTCAGACCTTGCGAAAGGTATTTTATACTTTATTTCTGTAACACTACTGAAAACTAAGAGCCATTTTCAGAAAAGAGGCTCTATGCAACCTGACAGAAGCATCACTTGCATTAACGTATTTTTATTTAACAGCAGACGGGGTAACAAAAAAGAAAGGACACAACATACACACGCAAAATACATTAAAATATTATTAGGGTAACAATCTTGTAGAAGGTAAATAAAAGATAAACCCCTGCCATTACCTTAACCCACTTTGATTAGCTGCTATAACACAGACAGTTCCCGTCACACACTGACCTCAAACCTCCTATCTCAGGAATAACAGACTCAAGAATACGTTTTCAACTGTTTCACACATTTAAATGTGAACTTTTGTCAATCAGAAAAAACAGATTTGAAGTACAAAAGGAAATATAACTCAACCTCTGAAGCTCACACTATTCATCAAAATAAAGATTAGTTGAATATCTACTGTTCTATGATTGACAAAATAGCATTGAGCAGACTCATATTATGCCCTACTGAAAGCTCACAATGGGAGCCATGCATCTGCTGCAAGCTGTTTCACTGACTGCCTGAAGGACATTAAATTGTCCAATGTCCTTAATGTAAGTGCTACAAAGATGGAGATTAAGTATTAAACAATATACAAAACAACTAAAAGACTTCAAGTTATGATCTTCTTTGGTGTAAGATGAAAAGACATTTTTCTACAACTATATGGAACCAAGCCTATCCAGCTGTGACTTGCACTGAAGTGAATTCAAGATTCTCGCAAAAGTAACAGGCTTTAAGTCACAAGCAAACCATTTTAAGATTAGCAATTTTCCAAAAATGCATTGCTTTAAGACATGTAACTATTTATGCTGAATTTTTATTAAAGATCTCTTACTGCAAAAATTGGGAGAAAAAGAACATTGTTCAGCAAGTGTGCTTCAAGCGGTCAATTCAAAAAATTAGGGTAACTTTGTTCTATACTCAGGAGAATTAGAAGTTACTTACGAAGATTTAACACCACAACATTAAGTTCAATAAACCCAAAATGAAGTTCACCTAGGATTTTTTAAGCAACCGAATTTATTGTACAGTGTGACTTAGAGGGGAAAAAATAACACACTAACCCTTGGGTCCCATACAGGCAAATTAAGATTGCATTCTTCTGGCTGTTTCAATAGCACTGGATTTGGCCATTCCCTGTTCAAAAAGATTGTAGCACTGAATAAGACTATTGGATACAACCACGTATGTTCAACAAACAATACTTTTGAATGCGATCCTTCTTAACTCTGCTCTCAAGGTAAAGCACCATTTCCTCAAGACTAGGCTTGTCTAACTGGGGTTGTTTAAATGAGCTGTATCGCTGAACTACAATACAACTGCTATTAGCTTCTCCAGGGCATCAAAACAAGGGATTTTCTATAGTCTTGGAGGTTTATAACCACTGGTTTAGGTAATTACTTTAAACTCCTCTAATTTCTTCCTGAAATATACCAATCAAAGAGAAATTCCTCTGTGATGATTGACATTGGGTTCACGTCCAAGCTAGCTGTTTCATGGACAAACTACAGAACAAACAGCCAGCACAATTACATCATCACAAATCATATGTAATAAAAAAAAATTATAATCAAGAGAGAAAGAAACCTTGTTGAATGAAACACTAAAAAGTAACACTTGTTCTTCAAGTCATCTTACCCCCCCTGAATAAAAGTTACCTTCCTATAATGAGCAGAAGTTAGTTAATCTGTTGGAATTTGTACATTAATGCTCCTCTGCTATGCACGTACAAAATGGAGAGAAGTCCAAGAAACACATTAAACAGAGATTGAAACCAATTCCCTCCATTAGCTAAGTGTGGCAAAATATTACTAAACACTACATACCTCAAGGAGGCTATAAAGCCTAAGAATGCAAGGCAGTGAAAGTGTGCAAACTATCTTCACATTAAGAAGAAAAGACACTATACTTTAAATAAAGCAACACCTTGGTAAATGATTCTTAAAATCTGTCAGTGTCTCATGAAGAATATAGGTAGCCAGACACGGTCTTTTGAGAAAAACAGTATTCATTTGTAATCTGCAAAGTTCACTTTTGTCCCATTGTTCTAAATTTACTTGGAATGTCCCCATCAGTTATTCAAACCATCTTTCTGAGCTAAATAGCTCAAGAGTATGAAACAGCATGTAATTCTTAAACACCTACTACTCCACACTGACAAGATTAAAACCCAATTTTTGCCACTGGTTCTCTTAAATTGCATTTACTATGTGCCTAAACCAGATACTGGCAATACCTCCTTTATCCATTATTCCAGTATCTGAATGTTAAAAGACTTTAAATTTGGGGGTATCTGCTATTCTTTTCTACTATAAAAGTATTTTATCTGAAGAGTATTGTTGAGTTACAAAAAATACTTGAGAAAATTTTAATTAAGAACTGGGTGGTTTTGGTTTGGATACTTTAAGAACATGATATGTTGGATGACTTATTGAAAAACTAAGCCGACAACTTTCTGGTGGCAAGAACAATGCTTCTAATTTAACTTAATCTGGTAACAGCTGTAAATGGTACCATAAAAACAGGACTAAAATTTAGTGTCTACAAACAATTTTATTTTAGTTTAATCTAAATTAAAAAAAAAACAAACAAACAAACAAAAAAAAACATACCATTTAGAAAATACCAAGAAAAATTTATGTACAAGAGTTGATGCTATTGCATTTGGATAAAGCTGGCAAGTTCTTGCTACTAGCATAGCCCAGGAAACACCGCCAAGGAAACCTAGTATATTGGAATAGATGTTGTGGCCTGTGGATTGAGAAGGAAAGAGACAAAAGGAGAGAGATATCAGTAACCAGAAGAGGTAGTGAAAACTTCACAAATTTTGGAATAAAACTGCTTACGTTTTGCCCACAATTTGATAGCTCTCAGTGTTAACCTGAAGTTGTCAATGTTTGGTACTAGATGCAGAATTTCATCGGTTACCCGGCAACCTGCAAAAGAAAGAATCACTTACAGTTGCTGCCTCCAAAGTTTTTAGCCTGCTCATCCTCCCTCACCTTCAAAACTACCTAACTTTTTAGATGACCATGCTGGAAACTCATTTCATATTCTGAGCACTTTTGTTTTCAATTAGAAAGCTTAACATATTTTCACGTGCCTTTTTACATTTTTAGTGTTTTATAGCAGATTCAGCCAATTCATGAGCGCATGACTACAGTTTTGGACTGCTACTTGATTTTTTGTTATAAATGAACTATATTAAGCTGTTGAAGAAACAAACAGGTTGTGCTGTTATGTGAATACATGCAGTATGTCATGGAATGTAAGGGCAAACTAAAAAAAGTGTAAGTCTTCATGAACCTACAGAAAACCTGCCAGTCATAGGTCAAAGCTCTGAATTTTTAAGAACAGGCTAAAAAGCGTAGTTTTTAAACATACTAGCTGTACTGCTACTTTGATGGGGTATTTTCAGACTGTAACATTATAGATAGCAATATTAACTGCTTGATTTTAGGGCATTTACAATAAAGAATAAGTAGTACTTCATTGTTACTCAGTAGTTGCAGAGAGCTGTTTGCAAGAAAATAGTACTATCTAAGACTACTTTCAAAGTAAGTAAGAGGCAACTACGAATTCTAGAGATTGCACAGATGGGAATTTCACAAAACAGTTCAAGTGGCTGTGATAATTTCAATTATCAAGTTTTTAGCTTGTACCAACAATCAGTGCTCCTCATGCAAACATGCTGCAGCCAGGCTGAAGCCCCTACCATCCTGTACATAAATAACCATTTTTTAAGCTAAGGTATTAGAAGGAAGTTAAGAGTTACAGAAGCTACTAAAGACCTGACCTCAAACTGACACCATTTTGTTATCTCCAATTTATCACTGAAGCAATTTCATCTATGTTTATGCAAACACAAATTAAAAAACACACATCTTTATTTACAGAAATACATAATGTTCCAGACAAAAGCTTGCAAGTCTCATTAATTTCTAGAATCATATACCAACCAAACAAGAAAAAAAATCATAAGCAGTCTGGCCAACAAGACACAACCCTTCTTTCCAGAAGGACATATAAAACTGGCTATAACTTTATTTCTAGATATGAAGTCGCTGTATTTTCAGTCAAATCCACAACTACTGTATCAAAGACAAAGAACCTAGGATAAATATTTCAAGATTAGACAAGTTGATATAAAAAACAGTATATACATACCATTAAGACTTCGTATGCATCTAATGTCTAAATTTTTAAGTAGGCTGTCATCTCGTAGATCTAAGTCCTCAGGAATAGTTTGCAGTGCTAATCTTGCAAACAAAATATCAATCTTAAGAACAAAAAAAAGAGATAAGACATTAGAAAACTGTTCTTTCTTCTGTAGAATTCTGTAAGTAATTTTCATCAAGTTTACTAACAGTAGTCTTTCTAGTACAAAGAATCCCTTTAAAAAAAACATCCTTCATAGACACTAAAAGAAACACTTTCAGATGCTTCATGGCTCCTTTCCCAAGAGGATAAAACACACATTTAGATTAATATAGAACCAGTATACACACAAAAACTATGCTGACTGTCAATGTAAATAAAAATCATTTGGGAACAAGCATCGCTTCTAGGTCCAGAAGACAAAATCCTACCAACATCAGAACAAGCCATGAAAACATAAATCCTGGTTTTAACCTACATATTCTCAAATACTCTAGAGAAGACTGAGGGGAGTCCTCATTGCTTCCCCTCATGAGGATGTTGAAGACCACAAACGGGCAGGTACTGATCTCTTCACTCTCATAACCAGTGACAGGACTCAAGGAAACAGCATGAAGCTGAGCCAGGGGAGACTTAGGTTACACATCAGGGAAAGCTTTTTTACCCAGAGGGTGGCTGGGTATTGGAACAGGCTCCCCAGGCCAGTGATGTCAGCCCCAAGCCTGATAAGAGTTCAAGAAGCATTTGGAGAACACTCTCAGGCTCATGGTGTGACTCTTAGGATGTCCTACACTGGGCTAGGAGCTGGACTTCGATAATCCTGATGGGTCCCTTCCAACCCAGTATATTCTATGACTCCATGAAAATTACCATGGAATTAGGGAAAGAGTAGGATACCTTTCCCCATCTAGGCCTGTAAAGCACACATGTAACTAGCTGACTCTATATAAAGACCAGTACCTATGAAGAGCTTACATATCTGATTATGGAAAAGATTCTGAAAATTCAGCAAGCTGCTGAGCAAGCATATACATTTTGAAACCATGTGCAATTTCTTTGCTATTACTTCTGCAATACTTAAACACAACAGTTTTTGTAGGCCCAGAACATCTAAAATACTATTCAGCACTGAGCTAGAGTTTTACATTGCCCTGCACGCAAGGACACCATAGAGTGGAGAAGTCAGTTTGCCCTTCCATCAGTCAGTTGATGAAAATTTCAAGTAGCCTTGATACTCAGCTACTTATCAGCATATCAGTAGCCTTTCTGCAAGGCAACAAAGGCACTTCACCAAATGAAGCTTTTAATCAAACTGGTTATCACTCGACCTACAAGACGATGAAATACCTAGTACTACTGCACTAAGAACAAAACCGGTTTAGTTACATTAAAATTATTTCAGATAAAGTGAAGCTGAAGACATCTTAAAGACTTTTTGTAGGTACTTAAAACTTTGCATCCATCCATTTTAAACTATGAAGCACTTCTCCACAGAAAAGTATTTCCAAAGTATTCAGGGCATTTTGTATTTCAAAGTCCTTAATAGCTGGTCTTATCAACAATCTGTATTACATATAGAAGTTCCTACTTCAGTCAAAAGTACTACTTCTCAGTGTAAAACAACTTCAGGTTCAAACTTCAGCTTAAGGTACTGCTCTAATCTCTAGCAGGTCTAGCACCTCTAAAGATTCAAAGCTCATTGACATTTATTTTCAAATAAAGAAATTAACAGTCTGTCCTATGTAACTGGGGGAGAGGTAGCTGGCAATCAAATACAAAGTACTCTACAGGAAGAACAAAAAAATGAAGAAAGTTGTTTATTCTAAACAAGAACATAAAATGCGCATGTTAAAACTTATTGTCAGAAATTTCCTAAGTTTTAGTAACCGGATCACCACAAAACTAAAGTCCTTTTCCTTAGTTCTAACTTCTGGCATGTTTTGCCTGGGTCAGCAAAAGTAAAATTAAATTAAAATCTTTTGATACTGACATAGTTGGGCACAAACAACTATCAGAAACTGTGGTCCAACAACACTGGTATATACAAAGAGCATGTTTACGATGTAAGAAAAAGAACTCTCATGCACTGTCAGTAACATGAGTTAAGTCTCAGTAATAAACCTAAGTCCATCAAAGCCCATCATAAATTATTATATTGGAACAAGATGCTACTTCTTTTAGAGCAAACAGTCCTTTTTTTTTCCCTATTTGGTCTTGTATTTCGAATTTCATTTTTTAAATAGGAGAGACAATTCTGGCTTGAATGTAAATGACTGGAGAAAAAAAGAAAAACAAAAACTGACATACAAAAACCAAACTGACCAGAAGACAGCTACGGCAAGTTTCAACATCTAGAATGAAGACCTAAGCTATGTAAATAGAAAAGAGATTCTCCAGAAAAATATTCCTAACACCCAACTGTATATGGACAGTAATAAAATGGCTAACAGATACAAAATCCCAGGCTGGGAGACAAGGAATTGCTAATCTTGTGTACAGTACTACACCATGTAATTTGCCAGAAGATTTGCATGGGAATTCTTTCCCCTCTGTAAACTAACCTTCTTGGACCTACCAGTTACTGGTTGACATAATCCAACTATATGTCTCATGAACTGTGGGTATAAACAGTTCATATGTTTTTGTCTTGTCACCAAAAGATGACAGTTTCACTATAACAGTCTGAAAAGAATCAACAGAGTATCTTTTGAAACCACCACTCCTGTTTCCTTAGCAAAAATCAAGTTAAGCAAGTTCAGTGCTCCACAACAGCTGATCCATCAGGCTACAGCCACCAAAACCATTGTTTTGGTCATGTGTTTACAGATATGTTAAGAGATCAGGACAAAAGGAATACCCAGCTTGCCTTCAGCAGCACATTTTTGAGAACTAGTTAAAGACCACAACTTTCTACAATGTAGGATTAATGAGGCAAATCTTTCATGTTTGGAAAGTTAATCATTAGCAGTCAAAAAAAATTCTGAAGCCACATTATTTACAAATACAAGTTTTATTAATGTTAAGTCTCAATAATGCCAGTACTGGTATTCTACAGGTCAGTACAAGTGGGCAGCAGTGCCAAAAAAAAAGAACAGGGAGATATTCTGCACACAGCTTTAAGTCCATCAAGAAAAACTTGTTTCAGTCTTAAATCTCCACTTTACATTATACAACTGAGGACTGCTGTCAAAATCTTAGGTATGAACTTCAGAGAGTCACTTTAATACAATTCATATGAATGAATAATGAGTTATTAAGCTCTTAAAAAACTTTGTTTTAACCATGTTCTACCAAAACAAATGAAAAGATGATCTTTACCTCTATTCCATCAAAACAAAGTTTAATAACTGGGACAAAAGCTTCTTCAACAGCCTGGGGGAAAAAAAGTTGTATTTTATTTTCAGTATAGAGAACATTTACAAACAATAGCTATCAGGTCTAGACAATCATAATGAAATGCTATTTATATCAATGCTTTTCTGTTTTCAGGTTGATTTTTGTCAGCAATGTCTTTCTTCACTATTGAGAGTTTATGCAGTAAGCACTGACCTACTATGTGCTGCAGCTGTCTAGATGTTAATTATAATCCAAACTTTTATCAACCAGCTATGATGATGTTACTTCAAGGTCCAGCCCTCTTTCTCCCTATACTCAAGACATGATCAAGCATCTTTTACTCCTCACAAGTACCTCTAAGTATTTTAAGTCCAAGCTATGGGGATTCTTGCTCTAAAAGGCCTCTTATTTCTGTTTCTACAGTTAGTATGAGAAATGGGAAGAAAACTGTGCAAGTATGAAGCCTGACTTCACCTAAAGCAGTTTCAAGTCTCCAGAGATCAAGCATGTTTTTAAAATGTGGTCAATAATACGGTGTTTTGACGAACAATAACATGATGAAATTATGGAACTTCACTTTACTCTGGAATCAGCTGTGAATACCATTTTCCTGAACTGAGCATCTGAACTAAATACAGATCTGTAGCACATTGCTTTTGTAAAAGCAAAGAACACTGCCTACCTCCAAATAAGAAGTACTATGAACTGTTGGAGGATAAACAGTTTCAAGAGTGTTTCAGTTCTTAACAAGAGAAGGAGACAACACTACTGTCGGTGCTCAAACCTTAGTTAAGGTTACCTTAACATTACCGGTTGTCAGGATGGATCCCAAGCAAAATATCAAGTTCACAAGTGTCTCATACTCTCTCACTAGAGCAATCACTAAGGAAGTCTATGTTCCCCTAAAGATGGAGATGTACAAACCCCTAATACTAGCTGGAATAATTTAACTGTTATGACACCCTGACGTAATGGTTATTTGCATCACTGCAGAGCTACACCAAACAGCATACGTGCCTTGCTGCTAAATCAACTACATTACCTGGAGTTAGAGTTTACAGCAAAATTGAATGGAAATCTGAAAATCTGAATAGTATCAAATATAGCATGTCGATTTAAAGATTACTAAAGGTGTTCAGATAATAAAGCATCCAAAACAGTTGTTTCAATGCATATAGTGTTACCACCGGATGTTTGCACCACCCTGATATTTACCAGCTACAGGATGTATAGAGTGGAAGAATGCTGCAGAGACAGTTCCATTTATTTTATGAGAGCAGGACTAAACCAAACAAAGACTTGCTAGCAACTAATCTAAAAAAAAAAAAAAAAAAAACTG
>VXAZ01000995.1:14729-27276 GCA_013399875.1 Gymnorhina tibicen | reverse complement strand
AAAAAAAAAAAAAAAAAAAAACTGGAGCAGAGAAAATTTACTCTGAGCCAGTATCAAGAAGATTAAAGCTCCCACCAGTTGACTCAGGGAAGCTTGTCAGTGAGGTGTAACAGAAACAGAATACCGCATGTTACAACTGTCTTCCACTACTACATGGGAAATCTTCATCTTTACAAGCTAAAAATCTTGCACAAGCATCTAGTAATGAAACACACTAAAAATACAGCTTCCCTTTTCAAATGCACAGTTGTTAGCCAATATAAAAAGTTTAGTTAGTATCAACCACTGTAAGTATTTATATCAGCAGGAAGTTATAAAAAAGCAGCATAAAACCTTCATTAAAACCACACAAGTTTGGTCCTGAACCCTGTCAAGCTAACATTTACATTTGCATCTCCCTGCTTCTAGTGAGTAAGCAGAAATTTTGCAATACTAACACACATGCTAGGAGATCATTCTGCCATCCAAATTTTTAAGTCAGTTTATCTATTAAGTGGGAGCACAGAAAATTTGGAAGAATCTCTGTTTATTTCAATTCTTATGATAAGCTTTGCTGCAGGTTAACAAAAAAACCTTTGCAAGCCTTAACAGTAAATTTATATTTACTTATTTAATGCATCATCTTTCACTACTGAATTCTCCTAATCCTCAGGTCAGCAAGCTGTATCAGGCATTTCACATACCCTCAGATCTTTCACTTCTTCTTGTTGTTTTAATTTTTCATAAAATGATGTGAAAAAATCACTTCTTTCAACATGTCTTGGTGCAACACACAGGGCATCAATATCAGCACCTGAAATTATTAATTAGCAGAAGTAAATTACTCAATACTTCACATGCATGGAATGCCAGCAATAGACAAATTTTTATTAATAATTGAGCAGGAAAATTTAGTTTCTCATCATGTGGAATGGTGTTTTTTTGAAATACTAAGTCAAACCAAAAGAAAAAAATCATGGCCATTAAACATACAGAACACATACAAACACTCTTGCTTCAATTGTGGAACACTTGTAATTTTCAAAGAACGAAACATGAAAATGTAAGTATACATCTTCCTCTATCTTTAAATAATTTTCAACTTTTGTGTGTTTCTCAATCCACGATGAAAACATAATATCGGAATATATTTCTTTTATTTAGAAGGAAGACTAGAGATGGTTAACCAAAAAAAATTAAGAAACTTCACATCACCTCAAAATATAGCAAGAACAATCATTAGCTCAAACACAATTGATTTTTATCACAAAAGAAATGTTACCTTTTGTATGAACCCCTAATCTATAGGATCCAAATGTAAAAATTTTTCCTCCAACATTTTCTATTACAGATTGCGGAAGATTCTAAATGGAGGAAAAAAAAAAAAAAAAGGTTATTTTACCTTAACAGGTTATAACAATACAGACAATTTATTTTCAAACAAGAGGAAAAATATTGCACAAAATTTATGCTGTTGAACTACTGAAACAATCTCAGTATTTACAGAAAAGACAGATATGTTTGCCATTTGGATCATTTGTAACATTTCAACTACATTACATATTACTGCCTCAAACCTGGTAATTGTTGCACCAATTCTACACTTCAAGGGCAACAGCTTTAAAATATTACAGAGATCAAACACATTTTGCTTACCACTCAGGCATTTTAGACTGACACAGAAATTGATGACGGATTCCGATTTAGAGCAATACAAAACACAGTCTACTGTATCAGTGTTTATTACGTTACTTTCAGAGACATCTGTACTACAGCCTTTAAATAAAAATTTGGGTTTGGGAAAGGTATTTATTTTATGTTGAAATTGTTTAGGTACCTCTACTAAAGTTCCTAGTCTTTAAAAAACTGTTGAATCCACAGTACTGTGGGCAAAGAGGGATATCTTTTCACAATAGGATGCAATCTGCAACCTGAAACCCTACATGAATGCTTAAACAGCAGAAGATAAAATAAATCAAAACCTCTATTTTGCAATGTATATTAGATTAACTTAAGTAGCTTTCAATCTTACACGAGTCATAATACTCTCACTATTTTGTTTTCAAGGATCAAGACACACATAGCAGGGCTGTCCCTGCCCATAATCTTGTTCATATATGCATTCTCATTGCATAAGGAAGGTGTAAAGAAAAAATACAATCTCAAATACACACAAAGCAAAATAGCTTCAAAAATTACGGGTTTACTTTAAAAAAAAAAAAATCTATAATCATTCAAAAAAGATGTGTGGGGACAGGGATTACCATAAGATGGCAAAAACACTATCAGCATTATCAGTCTACAAAAGTAGCACTGTAAGACTGACATTAAAGACCATAGACCACACAGATGCAGGAAGTAAATTTTAAGATCTAGCACTGTTTTACAAAGGCAAATAATCTAAGCATGTAATTAATGCAGTACTATATGCATGAATTTTGAGAGAAAGTCAAGTACCATCTTATCAGTTTTTCTTTGACAAGGTGCTACTATCAAGGGGCAATGCTGCCTGTAAACAAAAGAAACTACACAAGGATGGTATTTGTTTTGATCCTCAAATCTAAGGTTCATCCCTTCTAGTATAGGAACATATTTTGGAATAATCTTCCTACAGCAGTCTTAGAATCACAGTACTGGCAACTCCACGTGAAATACATCCATACCTTGCTTTCACTGATTTCCCGTATCCATTCCTTTACCAAGTTATTTAATTTTCCCAAAATTAGAATCCTATTAATAAAACAGCAAAATGACAGGTTACAAACTAAGACAAAACTAG
Organism: Gymnorhina tibicen; assembly: GCA_013399875.1. Lineage (NCBI taxonomy): Eukaryota > Metazoa > Chordata > Aves > Passeriformes > Artamidae > Gymnorhina > Gymnorhina tibicen. Next base: position 24,518 of record VXAZ01000995.1, on the reverse strand, counting down.
TAGAATTTTTTAAAGACTGTGATCATCATTACACAATAAGTCAACCAGAGCAACATTACAGATCTAATTAGAGATCTTGTTATAGATACACACTGAAAGAAAGTTACTCTTACAGCATTCCCACTATTTTTCCCCCCTTAGAGACATTCAAGAGATTTAAGCTCAAAAAAAAACAAAACAAAGCAAGCATGCAAGGCATATGCACATGAATTCTACTCATTTTCAAAAGAAAACTAATTCACACAACACATGCACCTGAAAGAACAGTAATAAGCAGTACTGAGAGGAAGGTAAAACAACTCTAGAAAGCTTAATAAGGAAAAGAAAAAAAGTATAAGGTCCATTACAACAAAGTAGTGATGAAGGGGGAAAATTGCAATCTAGCCTCTGAAATTTAAAGGCCTTTTAAATTCCTCTCTGTGTTTTCAGGTATTTCTCTTAATTGAGAAAAATTAAGCTTACAATTCCACTAGGCTTTTAAGAAAGCATTTGAAAGAACACAAACACACTTGGGGTTCAATAGTCACACATGAACCTCATGACAGGACAAAAAACAGAGTGTTCACTCACCTTCGTTGCAGCTCTTCTTCCTCTTCAAATACACCATAAGGTTTTAGGGTTTCAATTAATTTCTGGGTAAGCATGCAGTCAAACTCCTTGGGGGCAGCTAAACTGATTGGTGAGGTAATGCCATAATGCTTCTGTAGCTGCTGTGTTTGTGATCCCTGGGTTGTAACGGGACTAATAAAGGCAATTAGACAAAAGTTACTGACGGAAACAAAACAAAAAAAAATATTTTTTTTTCTCATCAGAGTAGCAGACGAGATACATACTAAGGAAAAAAAAAAGTTAAGCCTAGTGTTAGCATTTACATCCTAAATTACTGTGTTAAATCTGTCCTATGAATGACACCAGTAGAACTACCTATCACCAACTCTTAATATGCATAACATTTTTTCCCCTTAATTATTTTTTTCATTCTACAAGGGCAAAAGCTGTATCACCAGTTTGGGCTCCTTCACTTTCATGAAGTCTAAAGTAAAGAGAACCCTCCATGTCAAAAAGTCAAGCTGAGAGCAACAGTGAAAGCCCCACTCTTGGCAGGCATAGCATTCCTTGGTATACTGCTGTAGTATCAGTCCTGCATGTTTATAACTATTACATACTATTTCTATCATACAAAATGAGAAATATTTTCACAAGGCTAACTACCTATTTATTACACGTGGAAAAACTACAGTATAACTTCAATTTTACTTCCATTATTTGTCATCATCTCCTCAAGATTTCATTCCTCATTTCCATAATGACTAAGTATTAAAAAAAAGAACACCTAAACTGAAAATTGATCAGAATCCACAAAACATGATACAATATTCCACAAGTTAAACCCATTTTATAACAATTCTAAGTACTGTAATTTGTTTGCAATCAAGAATTTAGTCACAATGCAAGTTTGAGCACTTCTCTCCCTTTGCTCGTCAGCAAAGAAAAAAAAAAAGGCACATCAGGAAAAAAAAATTTTTTAAAAGTGTACATTAACAAAAATTAACCTTCAAGTAATCATGGGGACTGGGGCAATGTCTGGGAAAATTATTTTATACTGCTTCCTTTAGCTATCAGGTTTTAATCAATTAGTGAAGAATCTGGTAGCACCTGAACAAATCATATAGATCTTAGGACTTTAGGTGTCAATGAAAGCTTTTTTAAAAAAAAGCTGTTCAGATGAATTACAGAAAACAGTAATTCAAAGTAAGGACAAAGGAAGCCCCTAAAACTTCTTTTTCTCTTGGAAAAAAACTTTAGGAATGTCAACACAAATAGTAGCTTCAGCCACTTAACTGCCTCTAAAAAAAGCAGCCAGAAAACAAAAAGTGTCAATATATAAACATCCTTTGGATATTTTGAATATTTTAGAATATACCACAAAGCAAGTTGCTTGAACTACATTTTCTCCCCTTTTCTCAAATGTTAATTTGAAAAAATAAATATGCTTTTTAAGACTTTTCAGTTTACTTTTACAGGTTTTTTACAGGTTTTTTAAAGCAGTAATACAAAACAATCAATATTTTAGCTTTGTGTAATGATTTCCTGATAGTCTAACCGTAATTTTCACCCATTCACAGCAAGAAACTGAATCCAATTCAACAGATATTAGACTTCATTAAAAGGGCTGGCAAAACACAGCCTGGCAGATGCTATTACTAGATTTCTAAAAAGAAACAATGTCACTCAAAATCAGATTCTGCAAAGCTAATTCCTGAAGTCAGCAATGCTGACAGAGGCCTCTGTATTCCTCCTACTTGTAAGGGCCATGATTCACCAATTCAAGAACTAATAACTTAAACATAATCCTTTACCTTGTCTATAAAATTACAGTACATAAACCCCAGCCAAACATCAGATCTCTTCCCTAGTCTGGTTTACACACAACCCTGGCAGTGCAATGTGCAGCTCTGCCTTCAAAACACCACACTGCCATGACTCAAACCAGTGTTCCTCCAACTCCTATAGGACCACCAGAGCACGGCCACAGAACAGAAATAAGCCTTGAAACTGTTCACTAAAACAACGGCTTCAAACAACCTATTAAATTGATCATCAGATATACATCTTTGGGAATTGTTACATAAAACCAGCTACAGTTCTTACATTTACTTTTATAATAATGAAATAATGATGATGTCAACAGCAGAGGACCTTGCAAAACACAAATGTTTCACCTTTTTGAAGGCTGAGGAGTAAGTAAGTACCCTTTCACTGGGTTAGTGTGTAACAATTCTCAGCACAGCTACCTTCAAGATTTTACAGCTGCAGAAGACAGGATGAAGCTTACGTTTTAACATATATTAACACTGAAGAGACTATAGGTTATTTCCAGATAAAAACGTTTAAACTGAAGCTCTGCCATTTACACCTGCTAAGTTAACTCTAGTCTAAGATTTCTGTAGCACAACAAAGGATACGAAAAAATTTCCTTTGGAAAATTAAAGAAAAAGTTGTATGGCAAGAAGGTTTGTTAAACTTAACGAAGGATAGAATAAAGTCACTCATCCTACATCATCTATTCATTTAAAAGGCAGCATGAAAGGTACTATAAACAAACAAGTAAAGGTATATCCCCTCTCTGCCTCCTACTCCCATAAAACCAAGAAACTCCAGATAAAGCATTTGCTACCCGCTTTTTAAAGTAAAACTAAATTATCTCTGAGAGATAAACTTTATGTGCTCATTAGCCCAACTTTAATGCTGCATTTACATCTTATATTTTAGCCAGAAAATGCTAATGATAAATGCTCCTAGACTTCTACTTTTTTTCTAAAACCATGAAGATCATACTCATACTCCAGTATCTTCCCTCTTAGTCACATATGGACATTCTAGCTTTTACCTGTGACATGTCCAAAGAAGAATTTAAACTACTGCATTTATTCAAAGACAAAGGTGAAAAGCCAGGGAAGTATCAGTGCTAACCTTCTACCCAAAAGTATTAGAGATGTTAAGGCTTTGTTGGGGAGTCAATACCTTGATGGATGTCACATCTGGTACTCACTAAAGTTAAACATTAACAAAAAGCAGAGTATTAAACAGCAACTGGAAGTTCCACCTCAGCTACCCACTCTTGACAACAGCAGAGACAGATCTGGCAGACCCTATCAGGGTCTGACACAACTGAAAGCATGTTTGGGGCTTGTTGTCTTTTTTTCCTAAAAAAAGAAAAAAATACCAAACAAAATCATAAACCCAAGCTTTTCTTTTTAAGATCACAAAGAAAATTAAAGATACAGTTCAGAGCTTTTGGGTTTATTACTTGTCAACCACATATAAACATGAAGATCATCTTATCACTCTGAGATGACCATGAGATATCTGTCAATTGCACAAATATAAAAGTTACAGAAAATTATGTAGAGTTAAATTTAACATGCTGTTGTTGTAGCTCTGGTTTAACCTGAATTTTTGAAAAGCATATACGGACAATTTACCACATGCAAATTGGGTAACAGCTACAGAGGATTACTTCTAGAGTGTTATGATTCAGTATTTCATATTCAAGTATTAATTTCATCACTAAGAAATGCACGTCCTTTTCCCCCATCTAAAAACACAGACACAAAGCTCTAGTCTGTGCTAAGCTGAAAGCAGAGCAGCCAAACAACTTTCTCCTCAGAACCCAAAGTTTTGGTAGGCAGTATCTTTTTATACTGTTACCAGTTACTACCAAATTAAAAGAACAGACCTTGGCTATATGGTCACTGCTAAAACTCATTTTAAACAGAGTGCAGAAGTGGAAGAAAAAAAACCCAACTGAAGCTTGCAAGAAGCTTTATAGTTTCCAAAACATACACCTCTGAACCCCTTTAAAAGGGAAGTGACTATATGTTGTTCTAAGGTCAAGGTTACAATGCATCTTTTGAAGATCTGGTGATAGCCTGAACACATCTATGTAAACTGAATAGAGAGCAAGTACAGCTAAACCTATGTAACCTCATCCCATATATAACTAAGAGTTGGATACTAATTCCATGTTCTGTACTATTGTTTGCTTTTACAACACTAGAACCTTTCTCCATCCTCAGAAAAAACAACAATCCTGTCATGAACTTCTTTTTCAGATGTGCTTTGTATTTAACCCAACTCCTACCCCCACATGAAAACCTGCTTTTCTAAGCTTGTTCCTCTTTTCTCCCACTATTCTATGTCCATTCTAATAGTACTATTTTTAGTGCTATTTGTGTTAAGATTTTACATTTCGTATCACAAACAAAATAGTTGCCATCAGCACCACACTATCTAAACATCATGCTAGTGAAATTTGGGAAACTTCACAAAAATAAAAGATAGTACAAACAACTGAAATCTTAAAAGTACATAGCATGATATTGAACAAATCCTAACAATTTAAATCCCCCTAAGTTTCAAACTCATCCAGATACTAAGACAAAATACACAACTTAAGGATTCTCAAAGATTATCCTCACTTCTCTATTTGCCTCTACTGATTACCTCAGCAAAATTTATTCCTTCTTATTTGCTGATGTAAGACACTCAAGTCAGATTCCTGAAACAATACTGGTCATCACACCATCTGCTTAACCAGCTGAAGCTAAATTCATGGAGCTCAAGCTCCACTGTGTCCAGATTCAGAGAAACTGTGCTGAGGGGTTTTGCTTCTTTTGAAGTTTCCTTCAACAATGAGTGACTGGCAATTTAGACTGAAGCTTCTAGCTTAATGCTAACACCATCACTCCAGACAACGTTTCAAAACTCTAGTCAGGAAACATCAGTGAAGTCCGTGCAAACCAGTTACTGAGGAATATATGTTTTAAATGGTTAAGACAATACAGCTGTCCCTTCTGAAAGAAAATTTCAGTATCTAGCAGAATATCACTGGACCATTCAGACCATTAATTAAGTCTTCAACTGTCAGTATGAGATGTTCAAGATACACAAAACTGATTTGAACACAGGTATTGGAGCAACAGCAAGCAACAGGGCTACAGAAGAGACTCACCTATGGCAAAAGAAAGATCATTCATACACGTTTTGCTAACCTTGAACTCTCTCCTGAGCTCTCCAGCTCTTCTGTTTGCACAGAATAGGGAAGGCAGCACGTGCAAACATAAACCCATCCACAATATTCTTACTAACATAGTTGAAAGAGAAGTTTCTCAAGTTTAAAGAAAAGAAGGTGCTAATGAACTGCACAGGCAGCAGTTGAACCAGTTTATTGCTATGCTGGAGACAAAAATGTCAAGAGCAATTTAAGAAATTCAGTCAGGCTGAATCAAAAGATAACAGGGAGTATAAACCAAGAACCAGGAATCCCACAAAGCATTTCACTTTTAAGAGATTAATTTGTCTCAGTGGTGAAATCTGCTCAGCCCAAAATAACTGGGTTTCCAAGTTCTGTGCAGTACCTCTATATTAACAGGTATAAACGCAGTCCTTTTTTAGAGCGATACTGGAAGACTGAAAGCTATTGCAAAACTACATATCCATGCCATCTAACAAATTAATCCTCAATAGAGATTTTTATATTAATTGCTTCTCAATTTAAAAAGCTATGACTTTATGTTATGGCAACTATTCTTCTATATGTTATGGCAACTATTCTTCTAAACTCAGTCCGGTGCTTTGCAAAGTTAAGAATAATTTAATTCCTGTCCTAATAGCCTATAAAATTCTCAACTTCCTCTGTTCAGAAACACACTACTTATCCATTCCAAATCAGCACAAGCCATTTTAAACACAGTGCTGTACTTCTGGCATGTAAGTTGACAATCTCTAATAAAAAGTGAAGAAAACAATGACTTTGCATATGTCTACAGCAAAGTTCAGTGAAAGAAAAAATGAAAAGTTTTACTTCAGAAGTGAGAATCAGCTTGACTGTCCACTGGAAAGAATAATTCTTAATGACATTCCAAAACTCTAATACAGAAGTTACCAATACTTAAAATTTATAGATTTTTATGGCACTTTTAAATGTTTATGTATGTGACTCAATGCACTTTTGCACTTCTGGTTACAGAAAAAACCAGAACATATCAAAAGTGTTTTGACATGAATTCAGCAGACACAGATGTTCAGTAGCTTATCAAGAAATAGATTCATGTTTTCTCTAGTTGGAGAGTTAAAAAGCCCCAGGTTACATGAAAAGACTACATCATCACTCACATAAACATAGCTCGAGCTTCACTGAGTCAGTAGCCTTCCTGTATAAGCCCCAGACCCAACCAAAACACATGAACAGCTCAGTGAGCTTCATTCTTTCCTGGCATCTTATGTTTCAGATAATGCACAGGAACATTCTGTACCTAACCATACCCTAAAATACATGTTTATAACAGGAGAAGTAGTCATCTTTGTTTCTAATCAGCTTTTTTGTTAAAGACTTCTTCCTTATACAGCTGCTAGAGCTTCCCACATCAGAATTTTGACAAAAAGTCTTAAGTTTCTAGGATAAATTTTGATGTTTAAAAAAATACTAAAGGTGTCTGCAAATTCCAGATACCAGCATCAGCAGTCTTACTACTGATGTACCATGTACAAAAAGAATTTGCTTTGTTTTATACTTTTGTACCATACTATCAATAAGCACACACAGAGCCCAATATGAACACTAGTGTACAGCTCCGGAGAACCTGGAACTTCCAAGTTAAGAATAATGACAATTTCCGGTTGTATAGGAGATCAGATTTGACAAGGCCTGTCAATTGTAAACACCAGGTTTCAAAATGAAGTTTGAATGACATATTGAAAGGAACATTTTGTCACCATGAAAGTTTGGCAGTGACATAGGGTTGTTCCACTTTCACTCAAAAAGATTATCATCCAGAACACAGAATCAGCTGGAAAGAATTATAGAGGAAAAACACTTCCCAAGCTGCTTCTTTCCTCTAAAGTTAGAGGTATCACTTCACAAACTCAAGAATTAGCATTTATCAGTATTTCTACTTACTAGCATTATAATACTCACTTTTTAAGTCTTGACTGAATGATACCAAGTCAACAACGTCAAACATACAAATGACAGAACAAATGCATAAACTGAGAAGGCTTCATTTTTGCTAACTACAATAAACCTCCTATACTAGTTAAGTTGCCAAGTAATGTTTATACCAAAAATAGCAATATATTGGTGCAATTGTAACGATGTATTGTTATTTAAGAGTTTCTAGTTAAAGTATCATAGACACCTACATCAAGAGAAATTATCAAATCATTCCAAACTTTTCAAAGTTGAAGGTCGCTATTATTACAACTCATAAAAGTAGCCCAAACTTTTAAATATTGTTACTAAGCATTTGGAATTTATGTAGTCATAACAAAATACACTAAGAATGAAAGCAAGCAGAATAAACACCCTCCCGTTTTCCTGAGGCTGAAAAGCCTAGCCAACTTCAAAGCTGACTTCTGGTAACTTTTCATTGCCATAATGAACATGTGTAAAACCTATCTATAAGGACATTGGCGCTTCATTATACAAGCATTAGAACCTACTTGGCATAGCCATTTTCCTTCCTGCATTCACCCACTGGTCCTTTCCCTGCCAAAAGGCCTTTCAGATAAGTTTCTATCATGCTATTTATCCCATGACTAACTTTGCAGTACTTTAGACTGAATTAAACAGTCACAACAGACAACCTTGGCTACTCTCCACTTAAAAGGTGACATATTTAAAATCACAGTGAATAATCCCAAATTATAACAGTGAAGAAAATAGTGAATAATCACAAATTCTTTATATTTCTCCTTCAATTTAAAAAAAAAAATCCGAAAAAACCCCCCAAACAAGCAGACCAGTTGAATAAAATATATAACCATGACTTATTCTGAAGTCATTTGACCACCTACATATCACTGTTTCAGTATATACACTATACATGCATTTGTACAACGTAATAAAATTGTAAGATTATGAACTATAGAACTGAGGAGACGTAAGTTTTCTCGTCTCAATCAGGAATCGTAAAAACGTCAGCGGTGGGGGAAAAAAAAAGAAAAAGGGAAGCAAAAAAAACACGCCCGGGGTGGGGCGAAAGAAATCAGCGAACAAACTGGGATGAATAAGGTCACATTTCGTTATTCCTGACTGCCAGCAGGGTTCACGGCACGACACGTCCAAAGCAAAAGCGCTCCGGATCCCCGGCGGCGGGCTGGGGGGACACGCGGGCCCACAGCCCGCTCTGCCGGCCGGGGGCGCTGCCCGGAGCCACCGGGAGCGGGGGGTTCCAAGGGCAGCGCGCTGGGCTCGGGGCGCCCACTGGAACCATCGACCCAGGGTCTCCTGTCCCCAGAACGGGGAAAAACTGTCCGCGTGGCCACTGGGGGAGAGACTTCGCCGGGGCCCTTGGCGGAAAAAGCGCTTCACCCTTGGCGGCCAGGGCGAGGAAGGGACAAACACGCGGGTCTCGCTCCTCCGTGCGCCCTGACCCAACAGCGGGGAGCGGAGGCCGCCGCACGCGTCCACCCCGTCCCGCACGTTGCCGCTGCGAGGTCGCAGAGGCGGCGACAAGAACGCAAAAGCCACATCATCGTCTCCTCCGGGGCTCACGGCGATGGGGGGCGAGAAGGACAACGCGGAGCTCCCGGCGGCGCGGGCAGGGGCGCCAGGGCCGCACACTGCGGCAGCGGAAGCGCCCGAGCCGAGGGGACCGCGAGGGGGGAAGGGCCCAAGCCCCGGCAGGAAGGGCCCGGGCATGCGGGGAGCGCCGGGCCGGGGCCAACACAACGCGGGCCCCGAGCACGCCCCGCGAGCTCCCGGACTTACAACGGCATCGTCTCTCCGGCCCCTCCTCCTCCTCCTCCGCCGCCGCCGCCGCCGCCACCACCGCTGCCGCGTCGTCCCCTTCTTCCTCCTCTTCTTCCTGCTCCCCCACCGCTGCCGCCTGCGGACCGGTCACTCGTCCCGCGGAGGGGCGGGAGCCGCGACCATGGCACGGGCCGGGGCCAAGGCCCGGGAGCGGAGGGAGCGGCTGTGCCGGGCCCGGCCGCCGCTGCCGCTTCACTCGCCTCTTCCCCTCCGGCCTTCTAACATGGCGCCCGGACGCTACCACAGCAACGTCCCGGGGCGGGGGGAGCCTGACGCAGCGCAGGGGACACCCCCGCACGGCCCGTACGCTCGCCCGGCCGCGAGTGCGCAGACAGACGCGGGGCCGCGGGGCACGCTGGGGAATGTAGTCGCAGTAGCGGCGGCAGAGGCCCCGGCCGGGGTTTGAAAACAAAGCGCCAACGGCCGCGGGGCGGCGCGTGCGCGGGGCCGGGCGGGGCTGGGGGTCCCGGCGG
>VXAZ01000990.1:0-60935 GCA_013399875.1 Gymnorhina tibicen | reverse complement strand
TTTTCCACTGTAGTTGTTTAAAGTTCTCATTTCACACTAGGTTGAAGTAATGTATCAGCCCTGCTTCACACAAGGTGTCAGCCATATAATTCCTTTTCTTTAACCTATCTCTTCCCAAAGACATACAGTTCACTGTCTAATTGTATGACATCAATCTTTGTCTTGAAACTGCTACTTCATGTAAGGTCTGGGAAAGAAGAGGTCACCCTCTCCCCTAGAAATCCATGCTGTCCAGGTTTCCCTGAATATCTCTTGAACTGTTCAGCCACTCTTCTTTAAACATGTCTTAATCAACCACCACTTCCCTAATTCTAGGACAAATTATCCCTGTTTTCTTTCACCACGGGAGGAAGCCAAGAGATGTATTCAAAAGAAGGTATTAGTGGTGATATTCGCTATGTCCTGTGGCCCATGCAGGTATAATATATGAACACTTGGTTGTTTTTTATGTCAGTTTGTGTTATTCCAAATATTTTTAATAATTGTTTTATTGTTTGTTTTATATGAAACATAATAAGAAATAATCAAGTTGTCAGTTCCAAGGATCTGCAGGTTGTACACTGTTACCTAAAATCCTGGGACTACTTCAGAAGTCCACTGACTTTTAAAAGTCCACTCCAGCTTGGAATCTAGAGAAAGCTTATGCTGTCAGCCTTTTCAGTTTCCCTGCTGTTACAGGATTTCCTTCAGCTCAGCCATGTAGGATTTCTGTTCCCTGTGGTTACCCAGTTAATGTAGGATGCAAGGCAGGAGGGGAGCCACACATTACCCTGGCAATAACAATCAACACACAAAAGTTAGCATGCCTCTTCTAATTGCTACTCTTTTATCAGAAGTACCAAGCATGGTTTGGGAAATACAGGTGGTAAGGCAAGTTTTGCCAGGTTCTTCCTGATACAGTACAACAGATGAGCTAAAATTCCATGGTCTCCTCCCCACGCAATTACCAGCTGCCTGCTTCTGAGGAGCTGTCCAACTGCAGAGCTCACAGGTCAACAGGTCAACATAGCAAAAACATGAAACACAACTCTGACTTCAAAAATACAGACAGGGAAAATGGCACGTTGAGCTGATTCCATAGTCACTAGCCTTTGTACTGGATCATTTGGCTAAGCCAGAGGCAAAAGGTTAAAAAAAGCCCATCTTAGAAGTAGATGTGAAACACACTGCAGTTAGAGACCAATCTGAGGAGTTTCAAACTGGACAATGAACTTTTGGCCACCTGTGATCCTTGCAAACTGAACAGTGAACAGCTGCCAAAGAGGACAGCTCTGTGGGATTAACAGCAGTTAAAAATAAATTCCACAGAGCAGAATAAATTAAGTTGCCCTTACCTTTCAGTGTCTTGTATGCCATTCTGCTGAATGCCTTCAATAGTGACTGCCTGGATAGATAGTGAACTTTTCCAATTTATTTCCCTTCTCCTGATAAATGCACAGATTTAGAGAACCTGACTGATACTGGGTCAAAGAAACAGAACAGGTTTGGATCTTCCATGTTCTTCAAATGAAAGTAAAAGAGTAAATATTTCCTGAGGCATTTCTTTCTTTGTTTTGCATCCAGCATGGAATCATGCACTTCTGTGGTGTCAAAGTCCTTGAACCTCACATCTGTTATGCTCCAGAGAATGTCTCTGAGGAGAAGAGGAAGGAGATGCTGACTGCCTGGACCCAGCGTCTGAAGACTCTTTGGAAGGAAGAACCCATAGACTGCTCTCCTGAGTGGTATTTCAAGTAGTGTTCAGGTGCAAGACTACAGAGAGAAGATTTTTTTTTCTCCATTCTTTTTGATGTTCTATCTAAATACCTGAACACTAATCTCCTAATTCAAATATATTTGAAGAATCTTGAGTACTGCAGGTAGCAGTTTAACTGACAATATAGCATTTATCTTCACTGATTCCCAAGAGATTCCCTTCAAGGATGGGTGCAAAACTCTCTGTGAAGTTCTGCTTGCTCACATAAGCAGTGTCATCCTGCCTACTTGTGGTTATTAACACTTGTGGTATTTCATGGCAGATCATACCATTGCTGCTTGTCAAACAGTAAAGTACATGGCCAAGTTTCTTTTAACACCTTTCATACCAATTGCCACTTTTTTTCCTTTACCAGGGAATATGGTGCCCATATCCAACCTGTCTTTTAAATGCCACTTGTCATTGGTTGTGAGCGCTCTACACTTGTGCCTTGGAGCTATGAAACCACATCATGCGTAGTGTTGCAAAAGGATGTACCATTGCAGAGAGTCTTAAACAGCTGGAAAGCTTTAGGCTTTTGCACATATTTACAAAGCAATATTAAAGCTATGGCAAATACCAGAAAAAGGAAAAAATAAATATGAATGTAGTGGTATGTGCATGAATTGCCTTCCTTTGTAGACTACAGCTCCCATTTGTAAAGTATGCATCTTCTCATAATCAAAGTAGAGAGAAAAAGGAATCCTGTCTGTTGCCTGTCCCCTCACACCAGTCAGTGTTGGTGTTTGGGTCTGGAGGGTGTTTGCTTCCTCTCCAGCATCAGCATCAATAGGCTTCCTTAGAGATCTCCAGCACCAGCAGTTGGTGAGGCAGAGCACATACCCGAAAACCTGCAGGTGCACTGTGTGTCTGCAGGTCAGGATCTATGGGACAAAAAGACTGTCTGGCTCTTAACATCCAGGATTTTTACCTGGAACTGTAGCAGGATTATTTTTGTGCTTTAAAGTTGTTAACCCTGTTTGTGTATGTGGCAAAAGATGGGTTTCTCACTTAGCTACTGAATTTCTTGCTTTGATCAGCTCACCTAACTGCTGCCTTTGCACTTGATATTAAAAGAATGTGACCTCAATAAGAACCCATCTCCTGATGGTCACTGTCAAACAACACCTAGGCTTCCGTGCATCTGCCATACCTGCTTTGTGGCAGTCTTGTCACACCCCAGCTTTACAGTTCTTTAGGGACTATTTGGATAATAAACATGCTGAGCCCAGACTCTGGAGGCTCAGTGTAAGCTGATACACCAGACTGGGAATTGCCACCGCAGAGAAAGGGTCACATGTTCCTGTTTGCTCACATATGAAGGGCCACCTCTAACAGAGACACTTCCCAGGAAGCAGAGCTGCCCCAAACTGTTGCAGATGTCTGCTGCAGGGCATGTGAGCTGAAGTCTTTAGTTGCAGAAGCAGGAAATTTGCTTTGGCTCAATAGCTCTGTTATAGGAAAAGGAAAGTGAAAGGGAATAAGGAAGAAAGTGTTATACATCTAAGTTGTGGGGAAAGCAGATTCATGCCTAAAAGACTTGGGGAGAATAATTTAAAGTTACCAAGAGAAACTTGAGGATAAATTTTAAAATTGCATAGAAGAGAAATCATCCTTCTCTTCACTGTGTTCAGTTAGACTATTCAGGACTATTCAGGAAAGAAGGAAATTGAGGTGAAAGCAGAAGTTGCAACTGTCAAACCAACGTTACTGCTTTGGATCAATTGCAGAGCTTAGTGGGGTTAGCCATTAGATGAAGAATGCTGGACTGACCTGTATGTGTTGAGGATACTGTGCTTGACACTATCTGGCAGACACATGCCAGCTCCCACACACATGGTAGCACTGTTGTAATAAGATGGCTGAGATTTTTAGTACAAAATATGCGAATGGTTGAGATTGATGCAAGTTCAGTTAAAGTTAAAAGAAAACTAATAGGTTTATCAAATTTTCATTAATACTAAAATTGAAGACTTCTACTCAGATAAATTCATTATTGGGAAAAGCACTAAAAATGTACCAATCTTTTTGTCCATTTCAAGATAACCTTTCCTTCTTCTCAATCAGATTTAAGACATTTCTCTGTAAATTCAGATTGCATTTCTGGATTGGTTTATTTTCCCCATTTATTTAATGAAGGAACGTCATAACTGGCAACACCGACCTCTAAGCACATCCAAATAAATGACAATTTCTTTCTTTGCCTATTGCTTGTTGGCAAATCACCACTGAATGAGACTGACACCTTTTTAACCAAGCAATTCTTATAAATTCAGCCATTTCTCTTCCTGCCTTCAGACCACACCTTCAGCCCCATACACAGTACAAAGGTCAACAGCAGAAGAAACAAACCAGACAAACCAACTAACCAAACAAAGAAAAAAAACCTCCTCAGAAGTAAAATGTTATCAAAAGATTTCTGTAATGTTTGGGATTGCAGGAGACTAAAACTGCACAACTGGCCCACCACAGATAGCACATCTGTATTTGCATTTGCTTTATCTATCTGACAAATGTCCCAGACTCTCTGGACTGCAGGTTCAATAATGCTCTCTTGCAATACCTCACAGCGCGGACGGACACAAAATTGCTGCATTCAAACTACGGTGAGCTCAGTGGGGCAATTCAGCATTTGGTCCTGAGTCTCCTCTTTACAGCAGGTGTGATCAGCCCTTGCAGCAGGAGCTGTCAGAGCATTAAACTCCTGTTCTGTCTCAATACCAGCTGATGCAGAATCGGTGGAAAACAGGAATATGCTGGTCCTGCATCAGTTCCACTAGTTCCACTGTAAACTTTTTTTTCTGCAAGGTCTTGGAAGGAAGCTGTTTGTTCAGTTTGTCCAACACATGGCAGTCTCAATACCCAAAGAGAAAATTTCCCTTTGAAAGTGATCACCAAGGCTGTTCTATCTCTCCAAACCCACAGCCGCCCACATCCTTCCGCGTCCCGCCTGTCTTTCCCATGAGACGCCTTGCAGAAAGCTGGAAGGGAGGAGCCCCGTGCTCCCGGCAGATGCACGTGTGGGCCAGTCCAAGGCACAAAGCAGACGATGCCACGCCTGGAAGAGCAGATAAGGGTAGATGGATGGTTTAGGAGTTCACATACTGTGTTGCTGACCATCACAGGGAAAAATTAAAGACATGATTTGTGGGCTGCTATTGCCCTACCGTGTTGATCTGCTGCTGCTCTTCTAATAGTGCTATTTTAAAGCACCATGGGGAATTCAACAGTTCGCCAGAATGGGAAAGACCATGGTAAAGACCGTGAGACACTCATCGGCGCCATCTTTTTCACAGAATAACAGCAAAGGGATCACTCTCATGTAAAGAAGCTGTATTAACTACACACTTGACCTTCGGAGGAGGCTGAACTAGGTGGTTACAGCAATCCTTTTAGTTATGTATTTCTGCAGCTGTCCCCAGAACTGTTATCAGTGACAGTGACTGCTGACAAACAGAAACTCCTGCCTCCATCCTTCCTAAACGAAAAATCCCCACATCTCGATTGCCAAATCTTCTACAGAGAAAAGCATTTCCAACACGCCTCAGAATCCGAGCTGCTTTCAATCTCTGCTTTCATGATTCATAATGTTCGTGGAGCGTTCAACCAGAGCATTTCAACAGGTTTTCATGATTCATAGCGCGCAGAGCATTCAACCAGTGATCGCGTCTCAATCGAGGAGTCAACCAGTGATCGCGTCTCAATCGAGGAGTCACACCCGGCACCGATGGAGTGCTCGGAGAATTCAACGACGCGGTCACCGAACGCATGCGCCGCTTCGTGGCCGCCCACTTGGCCGGGTATAAATTGCCGCTTAAGGGGGTAGTGGTGAGCTAGTGCGAGTACTGAGCCGCCGGGGGAGGCGGCAGGACGGAGAGCGGCCGGAGCGCGGTAAGACAGGAGTGCCAGGAGCGGGGCAGCGGGAGGGGGCCGCGCTGCCGCGCCGAAACCGAAAGCACCGCCGCGACCCTGCCGTGCGAAGGCACCGCTGCAGGGTTCGAGTAGCGGTGCCCGGGGGGCTGCCGGGCTCCGAGAGGAGATGGCCCGGCGGGGGTGCGACGCTACGTGCCCCCCATCCCGCCCCACCGAGGAGGGTCTCCTAGGCACGGGGGAACGGGAAGCGGGGGAGCGGTGCGTACGAGAGGCGGCGGGCGCGGCGGCAGGAAGCCGCCGGGAGGAGAAGGGCGACATGGCAAGTCAGCCAACGAGGAACTAGGCCGGAGCAGCCCCGCGTTAAGGGCTCCCCGGCCCCGCGGCGAGCGGACGCCTCTGGCGCTGCCCGCCCTGGGCGCCGAGGCTGCGGCGGGGTCGCGCTGGGGCTGAGCGGGAGCACCCGTCTCTGACAGCCACGGCCCGACGCGGCGCCGCAGCCGAGACAACCTGTCCTGATTCCCATACGGAATGCACACTTCTGTGACCAGAACCGACTGTGACACCTTTGCACGGGTACAGGCCACTGCACAGGCCCCATCCTTTCCTCTTCCCACGCTGCCCCTGCTCATGTGAAAACTTGTGTTGCAATACAGCTTTGTTTCCCTTGAACTGGCTTCCCCTCCCCTTCCCATGGGATTCTTTCTGTAACCTGCAGATGATCTGACACAGGTATTTGCTTTGCTATTTCCAAAAGGAAAAAAGAAAAAAAATCATTCCTTAGTGAAAAGATGCATCAGCTGAAGAACCGGAGCAGAAGGGAAAGGTTTAGAGGGAGTGGGTTATGACAGTGACAGCAACAGATCTGAGATACCCTGACAGCTTTTGAAACATCATTCACACACGCAGAATTTTTGCTATCAGCTGTAGCAACCCTTCTATTTCTCATGTTACTCATTTGGGAATACCAGCTTTGGCTTCTGTTCTTTATTCCTTTCTGTTACTGACTGGGAACTCAGCGGCCACAAGTTTTGGCACTTCTAAACGTGCTAATATTCTCCAGTTAAAGTTTGTAGCACCTCTGAAGAACGTATATGCTGTGAGCATCATTAGACTACAAAGGCTGCAATCTATGTTTTTTCATATTGCCGTGCTAATGTGCTCAGCACTCCTCCTTAACCGTGCAGGTCCCATCAGATCTGCATCAGATCAGCTACAAATCGTTAGAACTGAGCAAAGCACTTTTGAACAGTGATTAGGGAATATGACCTGATGACCTAATGTCCAGGGTGTGATTCTTGTGAATTTATATGCCCTTTAGGAGTTAGAGGAGAGGACATAACCATAGTGTTAAAAAGAAAAATGCCACACACCCACTTATTGCACCTCTGTCCTTCTCTAAGGAACATCAGTCATATTGGTGGACAAAAATTCCTCTCTTCTAAAAACCAGTATTCAAAATTTTCATAATACATGCTGGCACTTGGTAAATATGAACCCACCCTAATACAAATGTTCAGAATAGTATACGAAAAAACCTGCTTTATATGAGGGCTACTTCACAGAATATAAATTAACCACTAGAAGTATGCATAGCTTCTGTAAGGGTAGGCTAAATCAAATTACAAAATTTTTGTTCTCTTAACCACAGATACATAATGTATGAATTGGTGTGTCCTAAGTACTGGGGATACACATAAATTACCCTGCATCTCCATAAGAAACAGTAAAGTTGGAATGAACCTGAGTCTTTGAGCTTCCATCCTTGATTTTTTATCATCTGACATTTCAAGGTATCATAAGCCACTGTCTCATGTTAAATAGTGTACCAGAATAAGTCTTTGCTTTAAACCTTGGCTAGAGATTGTTTTCCTGTGATATTCATTCTACAAGAAAAACCTGGGTTTGAAATAAGTCATTAGATCAGAGAGCTTCTATTCAGAGTACCTCATTACTTAATAAGAACAGCAAAAAAGGTAGTAGCATCCTACCATGCCCCAGGAGGAAGGTTCCTTCCCACCTCATAAGAAAATTCTGTCTTCTTGAATGCTACCCAGCTCACTCCAGCAGATACATCATGATTTTAGAAGTTATTACTTCTTTTGAATTTCCGGGACTTCTGGTTATAGTGACTACATGTGGCTTGGTAGGAACAGCGAATTAACAATGTAAACAGGAACAAGGTTCTGTATTGTTGCAGCTTTGGGCAGAGCTGTTTTTTGCCAGGTTATATAGTATTGAATGCCAGTCCCAAGCTATCAGTAGTATTAATGCAACTTTAGAGATTGACCATTCAAAAATACACATCTACTTTGCATTCACAAGAAAAGCATGTGCAAGTCTTATAACTACGACCTAGATGCGTAATTGCTGTTAGTATGGAAAAATTAACATACATAAGTGACTTCAAACCAATTCTTGAAAGGGAGACCCAGATAAAGAAGCAAGATGTTAGTTTATGCCACTTTTGACTCTCATGACTGAATTTAGGCCCTTGTATGTGTGACATCCACCCCATCTGCACAAAAGTGAGTAGTACCACCCCAAGAAGTCCAGAGAACCATCACCAGAAACTTTGAGGGAGATGAGAGCACAGCTATGAAAGCAGCAATGGCACTGCTATGAGTCATTTGTTACCTGCTATTTGATAGGCTGTAAAGGAATTAAAACAAAACAAAAAACCAAAACCACCACCTACCACAAGAAACAAAACACAAGAAAAATTTCCTCTAATCATTATTAAGCATAGCAGGACTTTCCTTCTCACTAAATTAATGCAGCCATATCCTCAGTCCTGTGCTCATAATGCAGGCTAGCACTGCAGCAAAACAAAACCTGCATCTTTTTGAAGTCAGGAAAGCCAAAGCAGAAAAGTCTGAAGAGAGGACACTGCTGTGGGTGTAGAGAGATTGTTCTCTAGCTGTACTACAACCACCCCTAGAGTCTCTATATGTACTTTGAAGAGAAAGCTCTTGCTCTAACTCTTCTAACTCTTCCTTCAGATACCTACTTTCCACACACACTAGCTCCTTAGTTCCCAGGCTCCCCAAAGAGGCTGTGGTAATGAGGCAGTCAAATTAGGCTGCAGCTGATGTTCACAATAACATTAAGCAATCTTTTCAATTAGAGATTTGATGATACAGGTGCAAGGTAGTTTACAGGAGTTAGCACTCATTTGTCGGTCTGGAAAAACGTCGGAGTCCCTTTGCTACACTATTTAGAGCTCTTAGTTACCCCAACGAGCCAATCTGCTGTTGCTGATAGTGGCACTTAGAGGTGATGCCTTTCTCCCAGCTCTGTCTGTGTTGTAGTTAGCCAAGATGAGTGGAAAAGGAACAGCCCTGCCAGTCTCTTGGACTTTGTCTTTTCTCAGCAAACTCTTTCTTTACCTGATGTAAGGTGCTGAAGTTAAAAACTTAGTGAGGTGAAAAAAAAGCAGAGCTTGTTGGCTTGCACCAGTGCTAGCAAAGCAGCTTGCTGGCATGTGCTGAAGGCAGGGGCTGGCCTGGGAAACATATTAGGCAAGAGAGTACCACAGCTTTATCAAAGGATTAAAATTATTCTGGCCTCCGCTGGTGTTTACTTATCTATTACTTATTTGTCATTTACCTATTTCGTAGAATCCCCCAAACTTTTTTTTTGTCTTGATGCACTTGGGTGTTACTACAAGCCTTCACAATTTCTTTGTTCCCCTTCTTTTTAATGGGCAGAGAAGTTGCCATACATACTATTTCCTAGCACTTGTCTCCTTGAGTTCATGCGCAAATAAGTTTCCCATAGAAGCTGAGTCCTTCATTTCACCCTCCAGAGGAACCTTTTCTTTTGTTGTTTGGTTTTAGCTTTAAGCAAACCCTTTAGAGCTAGGTTTGCAAAGATGCCTAAAAGCTAGCTTGGAGTTATATAAGAATCTGGGCACCTGACAGGCCCACGTTCAGGCAATTCAGAAAACAAGATACCTATCAGAATCATTAGGCACTACCTGGCTTTGGGATCATGGCTCTTGATTTTTCCGGGGTTTGGATTTTGCACGTATGAAGTAAAGGGACAGTACCAATCTACTGCATATTGTATGGTTAAAAACTGTTTATCAACAGCACTTTGAGACCCTCAGGTGAAGAAATGGTTTTACATCAACAGAATATAACTGTAGTGGGTTGACAGGATAAATCATTGTGATCTTTAGGTCTTATTCTCTGAGAACCACACCATTTTTGGTTTCTAACTGAGCATTCATAAAGGTCATGAGAGTTTATGTTTCTGTCCCACTCCTTAAGTGTACACTTACTTAGTGGAACAGCTAAATGCTTTTAATGACACTTCTTTTTCCTCTGTTATAGTACAGGTCCAGAAGCTCGAGGGTAATTGATTTTGTTTTAATTGCTAAGCCACAAAGACTGCAGCCATGTCTCTGGAAGACATCCACATGAACACCAAGGATTTGCTTGAAAAAAAAAAATTAGATGCTGGAGGATTTGGAACAATTTCTTTATGTTTTCACAAGAAACATGGATATGTAGTATTAAAAAAAGTGTATACAGGACCGCAGCGCACTGAGTAAGTTACAGATCTCAGTTCTGATTTTTATTTCAGTTAGTCTAAGTCCTCTAAATTCAATTAAGATAAACCTAAATAGAGTGTAATAATTTTGGGTCTTTGGATTCTGGAGATACTGTATGTGGGGGAAATAAGACAATGCTAACATCTGTCCTGCAAATTTTCCTTTTTTCCCCTCTCGAGACAACTTTTTTGGTTTTAATTCGTTGTTCCAGTGAAGTTCCTGGTTTTTGTTACAAGGTGAGCACTATCATGAATTGTTAAGAATCAAGAGGATTCTTGCACACTTAAGGAAATGTAGGAACTCAGTGGACACACAGGATCTTCAAACTTGCAAATATGTTTTCAATGAAATTATCCAAATGTAGATGTCCTCTAGGAACACATGTAAACTATCAACAGGACTCCAACTCCATGTGTGTTAATACCAGGGATGTAACTCTCCCTTGAGAAAGCAGAGTGAGCCAAGCCCACTGATTTAATTCCAAGATTGAATTAGCTGTTGATTTCAGTGGATTCAGGTCACATTGCAGCTCTACTATGTCACAGCCATAACAATACTAAAACTCTCCCATGAGTCGTCCACTAGAGAGAGACAAAATTCCATGTTTTTTCTACTTTGGGTTATGATAAATAAATTAACTGAGTTTTTATTTTGCTGGTGGAATGTAAATTTAGAGATTCCAGTAGTTTGCAGCCTGCAATGACAGTTTGGGACAACCAAAGTTAAAATGGACAAGCCTGCCAAGTGTATTTTTGGGTTTGTGTTTTTATTGTCTCACTACACAGACTCATAATTTTGTTATTTCTTAAAATATTGAACCAAAAGTCTTTATTAAATTTTTTAACTGAGCCTAATGCAAACAAAACAACCAGTTTCTTCTTTAGTAATATGGATGAACACAGATGGAGAAGGAGTTTCCTTTTAAGTCAGAGGGTAGGAAAGCATTAGCAAGCAGTATCATTTCAAGATTTTCTTACATCGTTTTGTCTGATGACTAGAACAGGAACAATAATAAAAATACCACCCCTTCTATTCATTATGTAATTGATACTATCCTTTTTTAAGGCCCTTAGTGAGCTCCCAGCTATGTACCTGTGATTATTGATGGGTTGTACTGAAGCCCAGGTAAAGAGTTAAGCTTTGAATTCATCCTAAACCAGTAATTGTTTGCAAATGCTGTCATCATGTAGTGTGCGTGTGGTTCCCTTGTACTAAATCCATTTTGAACATGAAGCCCTTTGGAAACAAGACCTCTATAAGTTTCCTGTAGTGGATCTTGATCCTCCTTGTTCCCAGGCTCTTTCAGCCCTGCCCAGATCTCACCCCAGTTCAAAGATTTGAACATCCACAGCTACCAACAAGAAGAATGCTTATTCAATTTCTGAAAAGCAGGCCTTAAAATCAGGCTGAGCAGACAGTCTCTGTGTAAGGCATTTTAGCAGAATCTTAGAGAATATAACCTGGCATGAATAAAGCTGTATCAATTCAAAATCAGCTGATTTGCAGGGGCTCTAGGGATGTTGACATTTTTGGCCATGGTTTTCGTCATGAATCAGTGTGATTTTCAACCCTTTGTTCTTTCTAGGCTGGCACCTAAATTCAGTGTAATTTCTGTTTTACAGGTACAATGTTTCCCTTCTTGAAGAAGGCAGGATTATGCGCAGACTGCAGCATGACCGTGTGGTAAAACTACTGGGTGTCATTTTGGAAGATGGAAACTACTCACTTGTGATGGAGTACGTGGACCGGGGGAACATGATGAAAGTGCTACAGAATGTGAGCAGTCAATTACTTCATCCTTTAGGATTGATGAACTGCTTGAAAGGGACAGGATGTTACTGCCATATCCAGAGAATGGAGTCCTTAATTTCTTATTCTTCTTTTTGTATTAAAAAGCCAGTGGCAGCACTGCCTTTGCTAGAGACAGCAGACAATGACAGTGGCTTTCCTGTGCATCACAGAGGAGCAGACCAATTACAGATTAAAAAGTTATAGAAGTGTCTATAGAGATATGTGGCAAACTTGCTAAATATGTAGCAAATATCTAAAATTACTAATGCCAAAATTTCGATCCAAGAAGGACCTTAGAACCATAGAATATCCCTAGCTGGAAGGGACCTTGAAAGATCATAAAGTCCAACTTGCACAGGACAACCCCAAAAATCACAAGTACTCTCTGGGTGAAGAATCTTCTCCTAATATCCAACGTAAACGTTGCCTAATCCAGATTCATGCCATTCCAACAGGCCCTATCACTGACCACCAGAGAGAAGAGATCAGAGCCAGTTCCTCTGCTTCCCATCATGAGGAAGCTGTAGACCATGATGAGGTCTTCCTTCAGTCTCCTCCAGGCTGAACAGACCAAGTGACCTCAGCCCCTCCTCATATGGCTTCCCCCCGCCAGATTCTTCACCATCTTTGTGCCTTCCTTTGGACACTCTCTAATGGCTTTATATCCTTCTTAAATTGTGGCCAAAACTGCACATAGTATACAAGGTGAGGCCATACCAGTGTGGAGTAGAGTGGGACAATCACCTCCCTCAACCCGCTGGTGATGCAGGTTTTTCTTACCATAGCTTAAGCAGAGGTACTCTTGGGACTGAGGAGCTTTTCTTAAAGACTGAGTTTTAATTTGATTGTTGTAGTTGCATTTTTTAATAGATAGCACTTCTTGTTCTTTCTTTTAGCTCTCACTACCTTTGTCAGTGAGAGGGCGTTTCGTGCTGGAGATCATAGAAGGAATGCTTTATCTGCATGAGCAAGGCTTTGTACACAAAGACCTAAAACCAGAAAACATCCTTGTGGACAGAGACTTCCACATTAAGGTACTTGTTAGAACGTGAATGGAGAAGGCTGGTGATTTGGGTTGAAGAACCCATTTCAGCCATGCTGGTTAGAGTTCCTAACGTGGTAGGATTGGTAGATAATGCCTTTGTAATTTAGCGAGCTATCACTAAGAGAGTGTTAGCCCTGGATTGCTGAATTGTGGTGGCCTATACAACCTCTGAGTCTGAGATTTGCACTGTATTTGCCCAACTGTGGGGAAAAAAAAAAATCACTAAGGGCATAAAAAAAATATTTTATTGAGAATTAACGAGCTATAAATAACAAAATAACTAGAAAGATAAAAAAAATGTTAATAGAGAGTTTGAAACAAAATAGAATGTTTTATGGATAAGGTCTTTTGTCCTTTATTGCTGTAATTTATTCTCCTGCCTTCACCTCCTTTCTTTCTTCTGCCTGTTATCTTTCCCCCTTTTGTATCCCTCTTTTCCCTTAGTCATCATCTTAAAATGACATCCAGGAGCTACAAAAAAAAACGCATCAGGACACTACTTCAAAAAAGGGTTTATAAGCCTATTCCAAAGCCCTTCTATTAATTTTAGTGGGGTTTTGGATCAAGACACATAGATATAGAGGCTACTGCGGAATAAACCTGAGGGGAATTTGCAACAGTCCTCATCAAATATTCTGTCTCTGGTCAAGGTGAGTTGTTGAAATAATTACCCCATTACAGTTTGAAACCACAGAATAAATTTCTGTGAAGACAGCTCTGTCATTTTCTATTTCTCACACATAAATTAGTGAGAAGTTCTTTCACAAGGTTAATATAGTAGCAAGTGCAGTATGAGCAGCTTGCAGATAAGAATTATAAATTTATTTATTTTCCAAAAATAAAAAACCCATCATGATCTGCTTTAAATGTAAATTGTATGAGGGGTTGGTTTTCAGCTTGCTTATATGGAAGAGACCAAATTGGGCTATCATCACATTTCATGACAAACTGATCTGGAACCCAGGATTCAGAATCAGATGAGACTTCCTTAAGTAGCTTGATCAAAAGTGTAATTTAAGGTAGCTGTTGTATGAATGTGTGTAACATTGTTGATAATTAGAAAGGGAAATAGTTGTCTCAGGAAATTGTAAATGTAGAAAGATTTATGTCATATCCTTCTCTCTCCCTAGACCTTCCCTCACTTGCAGACATGAAGTTGGACTCCTACTTCCTCAGCAGAATGTCGCCTACATTTTCCTCTGAATACATGACCTCTAAATGTAGCCCAAGGCTTCAGAAACTCAAGAGGAACAATAAGCTAGTTAGAGGCAATAAGAGAGAAAAGTGAGTTAGAAGTGAGGCAAGGTGTCACCTCACTTTTACTGAAGTAGTTGTGTAATTGAGTTACACAACTCTGTTTGACAGCTGCCTGTGGCCAAGAGAGACAGACCCATTTTCTTTCAGTTTTCCTCCTCTGTTGACCTCCTGTTACCTTGTGTTAGCACTGGTGCTAATCTGAACACCCTACCTTGATTTAGGAAGCCAAAACAGCAGATTACCATTTACCTTGTTGTCAGTGCTACCCTTCTGTTGGGGAGCACTTGGTTAAGCAAGCTGCTTGGCTGCCTTGCACTGGGTCTTCCCAGCTAAGTGTCAGTGCTGGAACAATAGGAGCAGAGGGAGCACATAAAAGGAGACTGGGGGAAAGAAGGGAAAGGATTACTTTCTTCACCGTCAGCCATTAGTCTCATTGCAAAACTGCACATTAAAGTTTCAGTAATGTCACATTGTCAAGCACACAGTACCCAGGTATCTCTGCTTTAACTTACTCCGTGCTATTCTTTTCCATGTCTCTTTGGTATACATATCACATCATTTTAGATCCTCTTCTTCCCCTTTTCTAAAGTAAGATCTAAGGAGGTTGAGTTAAATGGAATCTAAATGGAAAGGGCAGTGAGGGAGGAAGCATATCTGCCCATCTCATAGATTGATTCTAGATTTGAATCTTAAATTCTTCTTATATGAATCTTCTGTTCTTCCATGAGCGCTGCAAGCAGACCTCGAATACGATTGTCAATATGAATGAAACCAAATTTCTTCCCGCATTGTGCAAGTATTCCACAATCAATAATAAAAGTTCAGCCTAATGGCTCGCAATTGGCAGCGATACTTTATTTAGGACAAAAACCAAACCAAACAAACAAAACCAAGAAAAATCAAATAGTTTGTTTTCCTTTCTTTAGTTGTATTTTTTCAATATTTAATTTTTAGATAAGTTATTAGATTAGTATTAAGTCTTGATAAAATTGAGCACTGCATGCAATACTTGTTTATCTCCTTTTCATTACAGCACTAACTCTGATGCATCTCATTTTTCAGATTGCAGATCTCGGTGTTGCCTCCTTTAAGAGCTGGAGTAGGCTGACCCAAGCAGAAACTGTCCGACAGAAGCAAATCAAAAGCACTTGCCAGAACAATGCTGGGACTCTTTTCTATATGGCCCCAGAGCATTTACGCTGTGTTAACACAAAACCAGTGGAGAAATCAGACGTTTACAGCTTTGGCATCGTGATCTGGGCAATTTTTGCTAACAAAGAGCCATACGAAAGTACGCTACTTCTCAAAGGATGCTATCAGAAAAATAAGTTACAAATATTAAGCATTTAACATTATAAAATTAAGATTAGTGGCCTAGAATAGCACCGGTTTGGCACCTCAGGGCCTGTGACAGGAATTAGTTGCATTGTTCCTGAGTTCTAAGCATGGACAAGAACATCTGAATGAAACGCAGCCCTGAGCTGAATCTTCTCACATCTACATGGTGTGGGCACAAACCAGACTTGGTGGCAGAAATTAGGCAAACTTCAGGTGGGCCAGGATGGAAACTTTGACGGACACTGTTTCCTGAGGTGGACTAGTTACGCGTGGAAATGGGAATGATCCCGCAGTCAGTAACCGATTCTTGGCTGCATGGTGCTGATTTCTCAACATGCACCAATGGCCTTATGTAGAACAGTAGGAGCCAACTGTGGAATTCCAGAGTAACACGTTTATAAACCAAGTTGGATTTTTTTGCTAATTGGCTAAATGGCTAAATGTTGCCTGTGTGGCCATCTTTGTGTTCATACCTAGTGCAGAGCTGATGCACCTGAGAGGCAGGTTCTAGAGAGCTACATCTGTCACCCGTATTCACACTGCGCATGTCTTTTATATAAAAGTAAATTGATTAATCTTAAAATAATTCTCTAATCCACGGAAGTCAGGGCAGTGATTCAAATTCACTGGTATGAAAGATTTGCAGCTGTAACCTGGACATCTTTTAAATCATATTTTACATACCCACAAACACACAGGGAGCCACTTCATTGTTTCTTTTACCTACAGAAAGGTAGCAAAACCCATGAGCAGAACCTGATGGGAAATTTTATTTTTCAGATAGTATAAATGAAGCTCAGATTTGCTTTGGCATCCTGAATGGAAACAGACCGGACATAAAGGAGATCACTGATAAATGTCCAGTGGAAATTATTGACTTAATGAAGCAATGCTGGGATGAAAAGTCAGAGAAACGCCCAACCTTTGCAGGTAAGGTATTACTTTAGGATTCGTTTTTGTGTCCATTGGTAGTTTATAATGCAGTAAAACAAACTTGAGTATTTTCCTCTTGAAATAAGGTGGGGGGTATTTTGAAAACTGAAATAGCAATTCACATGTTCTGTAAAGTGTGCTCTCTGTATTATGACCAAAAATGGGATCTGATCCAGCATTTACAGTTTGAGAAATCCTAGTAAGTGGATGGAGCTAATTAAGACACTTTATACCTTATAATTTCTCTTCAGCATAGTATAATCTTATTGCTGAAATTTACAGAAAAACTAACATCAAGGGATATAGTATATCTTGACCGTGACTGGATCCTACTCAAAATATTCTTGATTCAAAAGCTGTTCTAGTTATTCTTCCATAAGCAATCCAACTGACTTTGACTAGCTAATCATCCTTTCATATGGTCAGATGCCAAAACACTTCCAATCAGTGGAAGTCTTGGCTGAATGGTCTGGGAAGGAGACTAAGAGCATTTAGCAAATAAGTCAAAATTCTGTATCTTGTTGTCTCTTCTTTCTGCCTCAATATAGAGTGCCAATAAAAAAAAAAAAACAAATACGCCAATCCACAGAAAAGACCCCAACATATAACAGGAAACTGAGGTTTGTATTTAGACAGGGGCACCAACAGCTTATTACACAGCAGGCATGTACTTAAATACTCAGAAGAAATTTGTATAACAGGAGGAACCCACCTATTATCTCCATATTTAACATACATAATCTACTGCTAATAGATGAATCTTATGCTTGTATTGGGTCTTAGCTCCTGATTTTCCCATATGCAAGCCAAGGAAAGATGCTATCAGCTACAGATCCTAGACAGAGATTTCACTCTAAAAAGCAATACAACAACAAAAAAAAGTCCCCAGAAGTCATCCTGTTCTTGTTACTCCTTTAAGACTAAATGTACATGTGAACAAATTCCAAATGTATATATAACTTCCCTGTTTCTGACTTCATAGAAATCTTTGTTCAATCCTTATCCATCAAGATCGTTAATGGTACAAGTCACTTTTACTTTCCATTGAAAACCACTTTCACTTAGTTCTTTTCTTTTTGCAGAAATCAGTGAAATATACAAGCCATTTTATTATGAAAATCTAGGAAAAAATATTGAAGAAGATCTGAAGAATTTAAAAGTGAGTAGCTTTCTAAGCATTTTAAGGTGTCAGTTCCCCACATTCCTTCTTCCCAACCCCAATTATGGTCAGATTCTGCCACTTCAAGACTGATCATGCTTGACTGACATGATTTCCTTCTGTGATAAAATGGCTGGATTTGTGAATGAGGGGAGAGCAGTGCACATCATTTATCTCAACCTTAGGAAGGTTTTCAAAGACTCTCTCCCAAATACTCCTGTATCCAAGTACAGATGTTACTGTCTGGATGAGCAGATGAAAACAGGTTGGATGGCGAGTCCCAGAGGAGAGGAGTTGATGGGTCCTACTTCACCCAGGCCAGAAGCAGCTGCTGTAGTGCAGGCATCTGGGACCTTCCCTGTTTTACTCCTCTGCCAGTGACCTGACAGAAGCGATGGGGCGCACATATGGTGTGCAGGTGACACCAAACTAGAAGCACCAGTCAATACAGTCACAAGGACAAGGCTCACAGCTGCAGGCTGGAGGAGTGTGGCAACAGAAACCTTGTGAAATTCAGAAAGGACAAATGCGACGTGTTGCACCTGGAGTAAAATAACCCCTGGCTTCAGTGCCAACCAGGGCCTACCCAGCCAGGGAGCAGCACTGCTGAGAACCTCAGGGTGGTGGTGAGCAGTGACCTGGGCACCAGCCACAGCCTGCCTGGCACCAGCAGTGTCACAGGCAGCAGATCTGCTCAGCACTTGTTAGTCCTGCCATAGGAGATGGGCCTGTTTAAGCCCAGACAAGCAATGGCTTTGGGGGATATAAACAAATAGCAACCTACCCCTGTGTGTAAGGAGTTTATTGAGAAGACAGAGCCAAGTTCTTCGCAGCCGCGCATCGTGTGAGGACTAGAGAAAAAAGACAAATACAGAAATAAGAGAGACTCAAACTGGATGTAAGAGGGAAGCAAAAAAACCCCAAAACTTTTCCCTCTGAGGACAGCAGAGCAGTGGCACAAGTTACCTAAAGAGGTTGTCCAGTCACCTCATTAGAGGTTTTCAAACCCAACTGCATGAAGCTCTGAGCTACCAACTCTGATTTCATAAGCAACCGTGTTTTGAGCAGGAGGTGGCCTGAGGATTCCCCCAAGGTCTATTTCCACCTGAGTGACACACTGATTGTATGATGATACTTTGCAAAACCTCCTCATATATCCATTAAGTCTCACTCATGAAATAAAATGTTATTCCTAGCAATTCAAAAGTGGTAGAATCTGATTTAAAGTAACTTAGTAAATTCTTGGTAATTTTTGCCCTGTCTTCAGTCAGTGTCTAATGAGTCTCAGCCTGCTTGAGACCTGCTGTAGCACAGTAATATCAACAGGTAAAAGTTAAATTCAGATAGTTTTCCTGAGTGTCCAAGTTGGTTTCTCTTACTTTTCTGGCTGTAAATTTAAAAATTATGATAAAAAGAATCATTTCCTGACTGAAAATAAGAACTTCTTGAACAACAGGGCTGATAATGGAACCTTTTTATCATAGCTTTAATGAATTTATTCACTTGACTATACAGATTCACTCACAGACAATACAGACAGTATTTTTAAGTAAGAAAAAAAATAAACTTCCTTGCGAAACTATTCTTTCCATTCTTTCACATTCTTTTTAAAGTGCTTCCTTCTTACCAAGCTTTCAATTGTGGAAGTGAAATTTACTCATTTCATGTGATGTTTATGAAGCACCTGTAACTGTTCAAAAAAGCAACAGAGTTCTGCAAAATGAAACTGATGAAACAGATTTCTTGGACTGATTTGATCAAACTCCCAGTGTGAACTGTACATATGTCTATAATATAGCAGTCCCAAATCAGGACCACAGCCAATTTTACTAGATGCATTAGCTCTCTGCAGATGCACCTCTCAAACCATAGGGACAAAATGACTATTTAGAAAACGGGCTGTGAGTTTATTACTTTCTCAGGAAGGAGGGCATCCATTACAATCAGGGCACAGACTGCAAATAGTGGATTCAAGACAAGTCACCATGTGAATTACTAGTACAGCTTCAGTAGCAACATGAGGTAGAGGATTTGGGCATAACCTCCCTGCTGCCTGCCCAGCAATCATGGAAGCCTCCTAATTAAAAGAATCACAGAATCACAGAATGGTTGAGGTTGAAAGAGACCAGAAGCCATTTGGTCCAACCCTCCTGTTCAAACAATTCCATTACTCAAGTAAAATCTAAGGACCTATGGTTGTAATGTGTGTTAAAACATCACCTTTTGCTTTGGAAGGAAGTCAATTTTTTGGGAAGAGATAGATAGGAATTGTTGATTTTTTTAATCTATGAAAGTACTTCCTGGGTTTAATTAACTTAAAAAAACCCCACACAATTATGAGTAAGCAGTACTTGGTGAAGTTGAGAAATAATTTTTCCAGGTAAAAAAAACAAAAACATTACTTCCAGCAAAGCTTAGTAATGGGAACATCAAAAGAGTAGAACAGGAATAGATTTTGCCTTTGCTCTGGTGATGTGAGGATGAGGGTTATAGAAAGGCAATTGCACTGCTTCTTGCTGAAAATTTCCTCTAAACTCCTCGTTCCTACTATCTTCATAAAAGTCAATGTGTCTATACCTGAATGTTAATTATTTCTTACCTCTTCTTCCCTGCTGATGAATGAACTTGTTAAATATAGATCCACAGAACAGGATGCATGTTTGCTACCTTTATCTCAGCAGCATCCCCTCACCGAGACTGGTTGCCAAAAGTCTGGCTATTAAATACAAGTCAGACAATCCAGAGCCACTCTGGCTAGAACTCATACGCATGGAGGCAAGGGTATTGTTTGGCCAGCTCAGAGTATTATATACTGCAGTTGCATTGCAGTCCTCCCTCCCTTCACGGAAGAAAAGATTTTGCCCAGCTCTAGCAAAGCAATGGGTATTTTCTATCAGGCTGTGCTCTCCTCAAGAGTATCTTCTCTCAGAGATTCACAGAATCTGTTTAGCCAGGTCACTTCATAGTGAAGCTGTGCTGATTCCTATTCTACGAGTACTCCCTTTGGTTAAGCTTTTGCCTGTAATTTGATCATTTGTTCTTTCCCACCTGCAGAAAATGTTGCCTGAGTCAAATGAACTGCTGAATACGATGGAATCCCTTCAGATAGATGCTGTACCAGAAGATACCAGCAACGGTCAAGTAGGTAAGTCACTAGCACATAATTCTGTGTATTTTGCCAAAGGTAAAGTTGTGTATAAAGCAAGTAACCTTACCATTAAGGGTTATGAAGAGACTCAATTATTCAGCACCTCAAAAAGAACTGTAATCACCAAGAAGGTGTTACTTGCTCCCAGAAGTCACACTTACTATTTCAAATTTTCTATCATCTACAGTTCAAACCCATCTCCTTTTACACTCTTCTGCTTTCCTCTTCCATGCCAAAATTTTTGTTCAACATTTAAGCTTTTCAATCGTCACTTTGATAATTACTTTTCATACTTGATCTTTCTTCTCATCTTTTTAATCATGCCAGCTGCTTGGTTTGCAGGCTTTAATTTCATTAAGACTTTTTTTTTCCCCACTCCATCCTTTCTTATGAATGATCTGAATATGACCAGGACACATAATTTTAAAGTATTTCTTTGTTAATGACCTCACTCTCTAAGGAATGTGAGGAACACTAGTAGATGGTTTTTTCTCCCCTTTCTGTCATACAGTTTTTTCTCCCCTTTCTGTCACACTTTCATCAAATCTTAGATGAGTTGCATGTTTTGTGGTTTTATACAGCTGGTTCTCTAATGTGATGATACAGTTAAGAGTTTTGTAATAGTGTATCTGGAATTCTCTTACCAAAGTTTCTTAGTGTCAATGGACACAGGATCTTATTTGCAACACTGATTTACAGGAAATAATAAAAAATTCAGTAGACATAAAGTGCTCCCGAGTTACCTCACATCACTTGAAAGACATGATTAAGTAAATAATGTTCAACTGTAACATGCAACTAATAAATCTTTCCCAAAGCTAGGTTTGCCACAACTGTTCCTTAGTAGAACTGATGGACTTGGGCAGCCCCGCTGCTGTATTTTTGAGTGTAGTTACATTTCCAGAGCAGAAAGAATCATGTATGACTGCTGCAGATTGCAGATGCTCTCGTGTTTTAAGTACAAAAGGCTTTGTTGTGAATCTCCACTGCAGAAAGATGCCATCTTGACAGCCTGTCAGTCAAAGGCAGGGGTTTTTTCGCTAGTCAGTGGGCATTATTCAGACAGTGGTAGTGTAAGGACAGGATCTATTCATACATCTCAAGCTTGCCCTGGAGAACAAAGGCCATACAGTTTATGCTAATACTGAATTACTAAGAGCTGTCACTTTGGAGGGGGTTATTTCTGTATCAGCCATTCCTCCCACTCCCTCTCTAGCAGTGGTAGCAAAACAAGAAGAGCAAGTCAGACTGAAGGTGTACTAATATACAGCCATTTAAAGGAACTAGTTTTGGTCCCGCCTAATGTGGGCTGAAATAATGTAATTTGGGAGAAAAAAACTCCAGTTCACAGGAATTATCTGAGCTAAACAGAAGCACATACATACACTTTTTTCCAGTTTTACAGTGTTCTGTAAGTGTCCCTTGCTTCAAGCAATGTACGATATTTTCTAGAAAAGCATCTGTAGTCTTACCTTTAAAAATATAAGTACAAGTAGTAAGAAGCAGATTTTTATGTTTCTTGTTTAATCTTGGAATGCTACAGCATCATACAGATTATAACTCCATCTAGTTCAATACTGAAGTAGAGCTTCCTTTGATACTGAGAACTAGTTTGAAAGATGTAGATGATACAGACTATTTTATCTGGTAGACATTATTTGTTAAAATGTATTCTTTGGAACCAGAGTATTCATAATGAAACACTCATACAGGATACTTTACATAATCATTTTTATATAAGATTTTAATGACAAATTATTTGTGCTGTATGAAGTTACACCTGTTATTACAGTGGTGTTATTTTCCATCCTATTACACTTCGGAGACACACAAATCAGACCCTGCAAATGCCTCCAGGAATGTTTGTTTCAATGGTTGAAAACTTGGTATCAATATAAGCAGAGTATGCAGTGAATTCTCACTTGAGATTTTGACACTGATAACTTGTTGGGGTTTTAGGAGTTCTCTTTTTGTTTTTCTTTTTCTCTTAAAGGATTTTCTCCATACATGTTGCTAGGAGACAAATTACGGGGTACTTAAGAGAGACAAAAAGACCTGGCCACAGGGGAAGGGTCCAGCTGTCCTCTTTTACCTGGGGTTTTCTCATGTAGGGCAGAGATGCCACAAGATTTGAACTGGGAGAAAGGGGTTGGGTACAACCCCTGGCTCTCTTGTTCTCTGGGCGTACGGAGGGGAGAGAGGCTGTAGGAGAATTTGTCGCCATTGCAGGGTCCTGCCTTCTACTGCCTTCTTCCTACCATGAGCGGAGCTTGCTGGCTGGAGTGGCCAGCTGGGACCATTGCACTGGGACCCTGTTTAACACCCTACCTCACTAAAAGAGGGACCCTATTTAACACCNAAAGAGGGACCCTATTTAACCCCCTCCCTCACCATCGGTTCGTGTGCCTCAGGGGACCCCGGGACCCCAAGCCCGCCTTTACTTCCCGCGCTGGGAGCCGGGCCGCGGCTGCCCTGCCCGCGCCGTTCCTTTGCCTCTGCTATGAGTCTTTGCTATGCCGTAGCCCTGCACCCCCTGCCTCCGGAGACCTCCCTGGGTTCCCACTGCAGCTCTGGAGTTTGATACATCTCGCCTACCACCCGGGATTTTGTATTCATCCCTGCTGTTCCAGCTGCTGCTCCCAAGGGTCCTGCTGGGGCACCAGGATCAGCTGCCCAGGGGGTTTGTGAAGCCTTTCTCCCATCCCTTCCCAGCTTGCGTCCGCCATTGCCGCGTGCTCCCCGAGCTCGGCCCACAGCGCCCCCTGCAGGCGCGGGGGAACCATCGCACCCGCCCTGCCCAGCGGGAGCCGCCAGCGCCCCTGCCGGCCGTGAGCGTCACTGCACCCAAGGGGAAGGGGCCTGGCAGCCGGGAAGGGGTCACTGGGTTCTGTTCTGTTTGCTGTTACTGACATAGTTATTGCTGTTTGTTTGCCTTGTTTTACATCTATCTATATACATATATAAAAGTAAAGAATTGTTATTCCTATTCCTCATATCTTTGCCTGAAAGCCCCTTAATTTCAAAATTATAATAATTCAGAGGGAAGGGGGTTACGTTTTCCATTCCAAGGGAGGCTCCTGCCTTCCTTAGCACACACTTGTCTTTCAAACCAAGACACAGCTTAAGCAAACCTGTACTTCCTAGATAAAAATCCGTTCTACTTGTCAGTAAAGCTGTGTTTTATTTTATAGAATGTCTTATGCTGGACGTAATGTTTTATTTAAACCTTTTAGATATACCATAATAATAAAGTAAGTTAATAGATTTTAGTATCATCACAGCAAGTTAAAACTGGCATTTGAATGTTTTCAAACATTTAATGTTCCTCCCTTTCAGATCAGCCTAATTCTCTACACAGCTCTCAAGGTCCCATGACCAGTCAGGGTAATGAAGCCCTGTTTGCTGCCTCCCTCAAGAACCAGCCTGTTGAGAGCTGTGAGACCTCATTTGTACCTGCTGATAATCTGGAAAGAAAACTTCAGCATGAATACAACTACCACGCATTTGGGAGCCGGATGGATAAAGCAGTTCCACCTGTTGTATACAGCCCTGAAATGATAGAGGAGGAAAGGAGACGGAGAGTTTCCTGCGATCCGTTTGCAAAGCCAACTCCTACTTCTCAACGGAGTGAGCTGTATCCAAGAGCTGTAAAAACAGGATCAAACACTAATCCATATTTATGGCCACACACTGATGCAAATTTCTGGTCACAGACAGCTGCAACACCAAAATGGGGAAATGTAGATGTTTTTTATGGGCCATATTCCAACAGTCTTCCAACAGGAAACCCAGAGGATGCCTATGGATCGTGTTCAGCCAGTAACTTTAGCCTAAGTAAACCTCCTATGCCAGAATCTGGACAAAACCTGCAGTCACAGACCAACGTAAACTGGTATTCAAAGAATTCAGACACAGATACAGGTGAGATTCCTCCTTCCCCAACACCTATCTTTCTGAAAACACACTTTTCCAGTATTCAGTGAGGTGGTCAGGAGAGTTTTGTAGCTCATGGAACAACCTGCTTGTTGCAGGCTGATCTGTAATATAGCAAGGGTGAATTTATTTCATGAAGTTCTCTTTGTTTACTCAAAGTTAAAACACTCTAGCTTTGACTTCATTATGCTGCTTTCACTGACGTCAGGCTGCCAATTTCAAATGAACCATTTCTAAAGCATCAGTGTAAGAGAAGAGCAGGGGACCCAACACGTGACTCTTCAGCTACCGGCCAAGGAAGAGCAGACAGCAAGTACTGCTAAAGCAGCTCCCAAAACCGGGAGCTGCTACCAGTCATTCTAGGAAAGCTGAGGAGAACATTGACTCTCAAAACATAACATTCATACCACAGGTTCTGCTTGTGCAGAAACAACATTTGTAGCATTTCAGAAAACAGATGGGTGTTTTGTAGCTTGGTTTGCAGCAAGCTGAGAGACTCCTGAACCTAGGGAGCCAGGAAGGAACTAAGGCTCGTAACTGGTTTCTCCAGAGAGCTCTGCCTCGTGCTGAGGGAGAGCTTCTGTTGGTGTTTGCTGGTAAGCCATGGAGTAGAAGGGTATGAAGACAAGGAAGATAATACTGGGCATTGACAAAACATATAAATAAGTGGTAACTGGAGACCTACAAGATAGAACTTTGAGGAACTAGAGATGGCATGAGATGTCTGCTCCTACTCTTGGATATTTTTAGCATGGTATTATTTTCCCAGTCATCTCATAAGAAAATCAAGGATGCCTAGCTTTTTACAAGTAGAATGCCAGAAAGGTGTTACTCTGTTAAATTATTTATGCAGAGGCTGTGATTAGTTGTTTACGTGAGTTTATTTACTGAAATGAAGCCAAGGGCTGTCATGTCCAAAGGCAGACATTAGAATTGTCAACATCACTAATAAAGGAAAACCTTCTGTTTGAAAGAAATAAAGAAAACAGTTATTATAGGAAGGCTGTGTGAAATAGTGTAGCAGATACCAGACTGAGGTGCACAGGAGCTGCATTTCAGCTCCTCACTGACTTGTTGGGTGACTGTAACCCAGCTGCTCTTGCTGCCACAGTATGAGTTGCTCATCTGTGAGCATTCAAAAACTCACACTTGGGAGTTTGGAATTTACCAGTTTGAATACTTGATACACAGCAGCTCAGTCTGTAAGTGCAGTGTGCTGTGATCCCACACTGCCAGATATTCCTACACCCACGTGGAAGCCCATGGTCCTCACTGAGATCCAAGGATGGCTAAGGCTATTAGTAACTGAGCAAAACCACAAAAAGATCATTGCTTAAACTAGAGTTATTCAAGGAGACACAATCCTGCTAATTAAAAAGCTTCTCATCTCTGTATTTAAGAGCACTGTATGTTCACACTGTTACAAATACAGCAGACATTGTTAAGTACATCTATTTTTCTATTTACATAATGCTTTTGACATTTCTTGGGTTTTTTTCTCTTTATACAGGTAATAGGGATTCCACTTCGTTCACAAGGGGAACGTTTGCATACTATCCTAGTGCACCCAGAGTAAGCCCAGGTAAGTGCTGTGGCCTTCATCTGCCCTGGGAGCCAACACGCTATGCATTGCAATCTGACCAGTAAAGGAGAGAACTTCAGGAACTTGTTATGTTATTGCTTAATACCTCTAACCATAGCTGAAGTTTTCAGTACCAGTATATAAAACTAATTCCTGTCTCTACCAGGACCTAAACACACCATTAAATGTGTATTTGATAAATCAAGGACAACATATTCTTTTATGTAAGAACTTCTAAAATTTGAGAGCATTGCAAGATCTCCTGTACACCTAAATTAGTCACTTCCTTAGATTAAACTTCAAGTTGCTGTGACTCTGCCCAGCTCTTGAACCACACACACGTTTGGGATACCTTGTCCTATCTTGCTTTGGATTTTAATACAAATTTCTAGCTGCAGGCTTCATGCTTATCAGCCTTCATTGGGGCACAGGTCTCTACAGTTCTACTGGCTTGAACCCCTAAAATCATGTCATATCCTTCAGGAGCTGTTAATATATGCTCCTTTCAAGTTGTGTTGCTTCGGGCACCCTGAATTCTTTAATTAACCCTTTCAAAGGCTTGTCCAGTTTCTAAGAGGTCTACACTATAAAGAAAACTTGAAAGAGCAGGCTTCTGTCTTCTTCACTCTGCACCCCTTAAATGATGACCCAAACTTGACAAGCTGCAAAGTGTAAAGTCTTGGGAAAGGAGACTTACAAGCATAATAAGTTTTACTGTTAATACTGTACTATTGATAAAGTATTTGTATACATTTTCATATCTTATGCTAAATTCATTTTGTTACCAGATAAGAACATAGCAAACATGAGGCTTCTTTATATTTTTAACTGGAAATATGAACGTATGTCCTGAGTCGTCTGGTTCTTTAAAAAAAAAAAAAAAAGGATACAGGAATCATAATGTTATGAGTAGAAATAAAAATGTTATGAGACATGATAAAATGCATTCCTTTTTTACAACTTCACCAATATAATCATGCACACATTTAATATTTCTGACTTGCAGTCTCAGGTTAGCATATATTAAGTGCACTTAGATTTTCATACATAACTATAGATTTTCACACTTCACATTGCAATTGACAATTTGCAACAAGGATGTAACAAGGATGTTTGTGCATCTAACGATGAAATCAGATTATTACATACAGAGCTTGGTGTATCATTTTAAGTATCTGTACTTCAATTTTAGACCCATGAGATTTATGAGATTCACCATTTAAACTAGAGTTAGAATGTTTAATGAATGATTATCCAAGCAGAGTTCAGAAAATACTGTCAAGAGAACAGAAAACTGACATCACCTAACATGAATAGTGACTTAGTTTCATGCCACATGTGGAAATCAGACTACAGTAAGCAAAAGATCAAATTATGTGTTTAACTAATCATATCTTACGAGCAACATGAAAGGATTTGCTGTAGTCTCACAGAACTTAGAAGTCGTAACTGTAAACCTGAACTTACATCTATGAAAAGTAAAGCTGAGAGGCAGAAGTGAGGCTTTAAGATTTAAATGAAAAGAGCATTCAAATCAAGGCTGACCTCCTGAAGCTGTTAGGCAGCAGAAAGCAAGATTGCTACTATGCATTCCCAAGGCACAGAGAACATTATTTACAGTCTAGTAACTGTCAGCTTGGTTGTGGCACTCTGTCATAAAATAGACTGGGCTTTCCCTAAAGTACATTTGTGTCACACTGCATAGTGAAAATATGCTCACAGCACAGTTGCCAGTAAATGGCTATTTCTACATCAAGTGCAATGAATATCACTTCCCTTATTAGTAGAACTGCTTCCTCCTTATGTTACTTCTTGACATTTGAACCATATGCTGATATTTGTAAATTTGTGTTAAAGTTCCTTATACAGAAGATTCAGTCAAGTACAACATAAATAACAGCTCTGGAATTCAAATTGGATCCTACAATGTCATGAAGATTGATGAGCACAATCAGAATGTCAGCACTTGTCCTGTTGCTACGGAAGCAATTTATACAGAGTATGAAGCAAAGGGTATATTTGGTAAGAGAAGTATCTCCCTAGTTTTCATGTATTCACCCCATATAATTATCTGAGAATCATTTGGTTTGGAATGTATGAAACACTCAAACTGGTAGAAGCAAGGCTAGGACTGGAGATCCTCACCTGACTTCTAGTTTAAATCATAGAATATCCTGAGTTGGAAGGGACCCATGCAGATCATAGAGTCCAGTGCCTGACATGACACAGGAAAACTAAAAGTTAAACCACATATTTCAAGAGCCACGACAACTTCATTCCAGTAGAAGTTGGCAGATTTTGAAATGTAATTTATTTTCATTGGTCAATACTGAATTAAACTATCCCTATGTATTCCTAAGTAAACAAATCATTTGTGTCTCAGAATATAAAACATACACAACTCTTTAACAACTCTAGGAAGGGTTTTTTCAATCTTGCAGGTTTAAGTGACAGCCTATGATAGCTTCAGATCAAAGAGCAAGTCCAGCAGCTGACGTGTGAATACACATGTTCTGACTGGACATTTCTTGCCTGCCATCACTGGGTTATGCTACCTCCATGAAATCCACTTCTGATTGCATCACTAAGATTCTGTCTCCAGATATTACCAATAAATAGTTGGGGGAGAACAGGAGAGAGTGAAAGGAGCAGAAGAACTGTTGAATGATGCCATTTTCTTACACTCTTCTTCTTTTTGCAGACAATACTACTGTCCTGACAGAAAAACATTTGAATCTAGTGAGAGAAAATCTGGCTAAGCAGTGGAAGCACTGTGCTCGGAAACTGGGCTTTGGTGATCCCGAGATTGATGAAATTGATCACGACTATGAACGAGATGGACTAAAAGAAAAAGTTTACCAAATGCTGCTCAAGTGGGTAATGAGGGAAGGCTCCAAAGGTGCTACAGTTGGAAAACTTGCCAAGGCCCTCTTTGGCTGCCAAAGACTGGATCTCCTTACTAGTTTGATGCAAATCCAAGAAGAATAAGTTTATTGAAAACAGGCCTTCCAGAGTTCTCCTTTTTGCACAGACTTTTGGGACATATTTTTTCCACCAACCAGTTCCCAGTGGTTGAGAACTCCAATAAATCAAAAAGTTTATGTCACAATATCTGGTCTTCCAAGGGATTAAAAAAAAAAAAGCATCTTCCTTCCGAACAGAACGATTGTCCAAAGATAACAACAAAATGCAAGACAAATATCAATTCAAGGAGAATGTATTACACAAAATTTCTACATTATAATCTTGAAACATGTTGGTGCTCTTCTTCAGTTCTGAACAAATAACTACTAATATGTGAAGATTGACCTACTCCTTGAAAAACTTGTATAGAAATGAAAATCAACTCTTATATTTTGCCAGAAGTGCCAATACTTACCATGCCAGTATTATTTCAAATACTTCTATAATTTTTATTAAATGTCTAAAATGGTGCAGAACAGCAGCACAAATAAAAGCAAAACCTATTTCTGGCTTAAAAAGCCTATAATTGTTTTTTTATAGGTTAATGTTGCATCAGATTTTTACACTGTTTGGTAGGAAAGATTTTACAGGTTAAGAGTCTCATCTGTTTTATGAAATAGTGAAAAAATAAGTTCAATCAGTATGTAATCCAAAGTGAAAACTCAGGAACACGAGTTTTGGGAAGGGAAAGGTGCCTTATTACCTCTTGACTGAAGACCCATTCTCCTACTCACCCTGGGGGCTCAGAGTGTCACTACTTTCTGAGTCTCTCAGGCTGCATTTGTATTGGTAGATTAAATGTGCCTGGGAATGTTACTGGATGCTCAGGTTAAACTGACATGCTTCAGCTTGCTGCCAGAATAAGAAATTCTTTAAGCCTCACGCATGTGGTGCAAAGACTATTTCACAGTGCTTAGCTTGGTTTTGGGGGACATTGGAACACCTCTGTAGTGTAGGTGATGGTATCCCAGGGCCTGGAAATGTTCCTTGTCACTCTGACTTCCTTATATTGACATAATCTCAGTGTGTAGTATCTATGAAAGAAGAACTACTGAAAGTCTTTTGCCCAAAGAATAATTATGCCAAACCCTTCCTATGAGAGACAACACGTCCTATTCCATCAGATTTACAGATATTTCAAGCAGATGTTTTGGAGCAGGTAATTGTTTATGCTGTACATAGAGCACTAGGTGTTGATTAGTGTTCATAACTATTCATTTTAATTGTCAAAAAAAGCTAATAACTTAATGGAAGTGTAGTTAGAATAGATTTCTGCTCCTTGATACAGCACCTACCATTTTAGTGGAAGCATAATGAAACTGTAATCAAAGCAAGTGTCCTGGGTTGCAGTGTATTCTATTACCATCTTCATGAGCTGTTGAAACCAGGTGGGGCAGTGTTCCTTGCCTCCTCCCTCTGGACTATCTCCTGTTAATGGGCCCATCAGTGCCTTGCCTCATGACTCACCATCCCATTGTGAGATGCTCCGCCCAGGGGGAGGAACTGAGTGCTTCCATCTACATATTCGGAAGTTTGCAACACCACAGCCTTTTCCACTGGATTCCCAGAGGACAAGAGCTACATAGCCACCACTGGACCTCCAGAGAAAGACCAGACCGTTCTATAGGATCACTGCTTCAACAGAACCACATCTATCACTTCAGGAGGACTGCAGCCACCATTTTATTGGACTGCTACCACCCCCCTGATCAACAGGGTGTCAGGGTGTATCCTGACTCTGTCAGTTTAAATCAGTGTTTTCTTCCTTTATTTTTACTTTTCCTGTTAAACTCTTTCTGACTTGGTGTCTCCCACTGGTTTGTTTTCAAACTAGTATATTTTTTGGCACCCAGTGTGGGGCCAGGTACTGAGAAAAGTCAGAATTACAATTTTGTATGATGGAAGCCACCTATTTGCAATGATGCTCAACACACTTACCTGGGCCTTGTACCTAGCTCTCTGTATCTTTCCGCACATGGGGAGCTACCTGCCGGTTGTAATGCTCCTGTGTAGACCAGGGTATGGTATAAGAATTGCTTTATTGGTCTATTACGTCTATTGCATGATAACCTCCGAGACAATGGACATCATTCGGACTATAAACTCAATTTTGTTTGCTTGTCCTAGACTAGGCTGCTAGATCTGGGGCCTCAACAATCACACTCAGCCCCTGGGGGAGGAGTAAAGAATGGTTTTTTCCAGCCTTTCAGGCCTGACACAGCAGTTTTTGAAAATACTAAGTTCTCTCTGGATGT
Source organism: Gymnorhina tibicen (assembly GCA_013399875.1). Lineage (NCBI taxonomy): Eukaryota > Metazoa > Chordata > Aves > Passeriformes > Artamidae > Gymnorhina > Gymnorhina tibicen. The sequence continues at coordinate 29,367 of VXAZ01000990.1, read as the reverse complement.
CAAGGACTGCATAAACTTGTTGGTTCTGCTTTGTCTTCTCTGCACGGCCTGTACCATGTATACCATGCTTAGAGTCAGAATGCTTGGTGTGACACAACATCTCAGAAGGAAAAGAAGGAAAGTAGCAAAGGAACAGGCACCATGTCTACACAGACTCTCAGAGAGAAGAAAGAAACCAAAGCAAAGCAACTGTGTCCATGTCTACACAGACTGTCACAGAGGAGAAAGGAACCAAAGGCACTGTCAGCATCTCCACACAAACTGCCACCGAACCAGAACAGCCTAAGCCAGTAGCAGTTGTCCCTGCCCAGAAGAAGAAATCGAAAAGCAAATCAGTCCGCACAGTGACTGACGACGAAGCAGCGGGACCTTCGCATCCAGCAGATGAGACAGAGCCGGAGATGATCACTCGCTCCCTATCCCTGGGTGAGCTGCGTGAGCTGTGGAGGCAATTCACGCGCCACACAAACGGGTCATTCTGACTTGGTGTCTCCCACTGGTTTGTTTTCAAACTAGTACAGCAAGCATCAACATATTTGTCATCTTTAACCTACTTAAAATTTATTGCATTGCCCTACAGTTTTAGCAACATACTAAATTTTCTATAAACTCTTGAGTACAATAGAATGGCGTGGTTTATCTAATACAATAATTATACACTTCCCCAAAAAAAATTACTCTCCTTTAAGCAGATAGAGAAATGGGATAGGGGATGTCTTCTCTATAGTCGGCAGAGAGTTACAGTCAGCAGCTACTGTGTTACTTCATAAAACAGATCCCTGAAGAGATCACAAAGTCCATTTATGTTCTATTAGCTTTGGTTGCACTGTATTGCTACATTGATTCCTGAACCCTCATTGGTTTTTAAAATCTCCCATATCTGCAGTCTTTATTTACACAATATGCAATTTTTCAATCATAAGATCCTTGTCTTATTTGGTACACAGAATGAGTGGTGATTATTTAATGGGCATAAATTAAATACTTCATTTGCTCTTTATCAAAGCAAGCTTGGACCTTACTTTCTGAAACAACAAGAACAGAGATGTAGAGCACAAACATGAAGCATTTTAGAACAAGACTTAGGCATAGGCCGGTCCTAGATCTTTAAAGTAGAACATGGGAGATGAAGGTCATTTTAGCTTTGGTGCTTGTCAAGTCCAATTCTAGACTAGTGCTCATAGTTCATGTGACATTGTTGATGGTACAGAAAACAACTGAACTCACCTAGAGACAAACTCCTTCAGCCCTTGCAGAACTCAATCACAGAGAAGATTCAGCTTCCTCGGCAGGAAGGCTAAAGTACTACAAGTCCTTTAGCATATTGTGGAAAACCACATAATAGGACACAATGCCTGGAAGCTGCAGCCAGGCACACCAAATTAGAATACATATTTAATCATGAGAATGATTAACTATTGGAATAAACTACCTAGGGAGTCTGTGGATCTTATTGGTATCTCTTAATTAAGATTGGTCTTGTTTCTTAAGATTAGTCTTGTTTCTTAAGATGGCTATAATTGAAATCAAAGCTGTAAGTCTCAATACAAGGTTAACTAGGTAACACATAAAAGCAAATGGTGTACAAGAGGTCCAAGGAAAAGAGTTAGTGCTCTCCCCTGACCTAAAAATTTACAGAAACATTAAGTATGGAAGAGAGAGATAAGGATGGAGCTGATTTTTGAAAAGCAGCCTTTCATTAGAGATCAAAAATGCAGGAAAATAATGGGAACAAGGACAAAAGAGAGTCATGTATTATGGCATGGATCTGATACCTTTCATGGCAAAACAAAGGAGAGAAAGGACAGAAGAGTGATTTCACATCAAACTGGCAAGTTATCAGCCTCAAGGGCAGAGGCAGCAGTAATGCAGCAGCCCTACAGAGATTTTTCAAAAGATTGGTGAGGTGCAAGACAGGGAGGAAAAGGCTGTGGGTTGTAGCAGCAGACCTCCTCCTCATGGTCTCTCCTTGAAGAACAAGAGGTGAACTCATCCACTTATGCACAAGGACATTATGTTTTCCCATTTTAAGATAGTAAGTGCTTGGAGATTTTAGATCAAATACTACTTAAGTACAACCCCTGCCCAGTAGCTACGCTCATCACACAGCAGTCAATCTGTGCCAAAACTCTTAAATGCAGAGAGGACTGAGTCCATGTAATTCAGAGCAATTCATTTGGTTAACTTTGTTACTATGCCCCCAACAGTGTACAAGCAGCTAAGGAATGTGAGGAATTTTTACTTCTTCAAAAATAGTTACTAATAATACCAATTAATAATGCTGAATTAAAAACTCAGAGAGGACATTGTTACAAGTATTTGATACGTGACCTTTGCACTGAGCTGGCTATATACAGTTCCTCAGAGGCCAGTTTCCAAGGAGAGGCAACGCTCAAGAACTTGGCCTCTGACTGATGAGCAGCTTTAAGCTGTCTTCACTGGACCCTAGTGCCCTCCAGGCATTTTTTCCTACCCCTTTCTCATCCCAGTCTCTACAAACTGCAGAAAGTGCTCCTTGCGGCATGCTAGGTTTTCCCTCTAGCATAACAATTAGCACTAGGAGTCAGCCGACCATGCTTATTTGTTCCTCAACACACGACAGCAGCTAGTGAACATGCAGCTCCTTAATACAGCCCCTGGGAAAAAGGGAAGGTAGGATCAGAACAGGGTCTAGGCTGCAGAGACTAGAAGCTATCTTTGTGCTGGAGGAACTATTGCCTGTGAGTGAAACAAAGGAGACCAGAGTTCTGACTTATGCTGGGTTTCTGGCTCCTCTACGACTCTAAGTAGGTCACTTCCTTTCTCTTTAGCATGGTTTCCTTGTCTCTTTGGTACAGACAGCAACTTCTGCCAGAACTAAGATGTGATCTGATAATAAGCATTGCAGCCTACAGAGCTCAGAGAGATGCTTGATAAGAGCTGTTTGAAACAAAACCCCACACTAACTTCCTTAATAAATCAGTAATACTGCCGGATTTTAAATTATGGGTTGCAACTCCTGTGCACCCCACACACACCCCTCTCTTATTAGCTGAGAGAGCTAAATGCAGCACTGGAAAGGATGCCTTGGTGTCTCGGTTTTGAAAGACAGGTGTCTATTGAGGAAAGCAGAAGCCCCCTTTGGACTGAAAATATAACTCCCTCCCCTCTGAATTATTATAATTTTGAAATTAAGGGGCTTTCAGGCCAGGATATGAGGAATAGGAATAACAGTTCTTTACTAATATATATATATATATATTTATAGCAAGGCAAACAAAACAACAACAACTATGACAGTAACAGCAAACAGAACAGAACCCAGTGACCCCTTCCCGGCTGTCAGACCCTGTCCTTTCGGTGCAGTGACGCTCACGGCCCTGCGCTCACGGCCGGCAGGGCCGCTGGCGGCTCCCGGCGAGCAGGGCGGGTGCGATGGTTCCCCCGCGGCTGCAGGGAGTGCTCCGGAGCGAGCTCGGGGAGCACGCGGCAGTAGTGGACACGAGCCGGGAAGGGATGGGAGAAAAGCTCACAAAACTCCTGGGCGGCCGATCCTGGTGCCCCAGCAGAACTCTCTCGGGACCGGCAGCTGGAACAGCAGGGATGCGCACAAAAATCCCAGATGGTAGATGAGATGTATCGAGCTCCGAAGCAGTAGCGGGAACTCCGGGAGGTCTCGGCGGGCAGGGGGTGCGGTGCTGGCGGCAGGGCAGGGTAGCGAAAGCCCAAAAACAGCAACAAAGAAGACGGCGGAGGCAGGCAGCTGCCTTCCGGGGGCCCCCTGGGGCACCCCAGCAAGTGGTGAAAGGGTCCCTCTCAGCGGCGGCTCCAGCCAGCAGAAATCCCCACTCACGGCCAAAAGAGGAAAAAAAAGAAGGTAGCAGAAGGCAGAAAAAACCTGCAGTGAGGCGACCTCTCCCCAAAACCGACTGCAGCCTCCGTGTCTTCCGAAAGCCGAAGAAGGCTCGAGCCAGAGAAAAAAAAACTAGCCTTTGCCCAGGTAACAGGGCAGTTGAGAAGTCTCCTCCCTGCTTCAGCCAGACCTTTTGTCCCCCTTAAGTACCTGGCAATTATCCTTTAGTATGGGGAAAAATTCCTCAAGAGGAAAAGAAGAAAGACGAAAAGAAAAAAATAAAAAAACAACTCCCAAACCCCAACACTTGGTCATCGAGTTCATCAAAACAGATTAACACAACCCCTTCCATAAACAAATCAAGAACTATCTTCTAAATATTACTCTTGCCTAGTCCAAGGGACAAGCTGTTTCCTCTTTTGTACTAGAGTATTTGGAGTAATTTCAAGTGTCTGTGTCTAGAATGTCCTAAATATGTGTCCTGGGTTACAGTGTATTCTATTACCATAAGCTGCTGAAACCAGGTGTAGCAGTGTTCCTTGCCTCCTCCCTCTGGACTATCTCCTGTTAATTGCCCATCAGTGCCTTGCTCCATGACTCACCAGCCCATTGTGAGATGCTCCGCCCAGGGGGAAGGAGCCAAGCATTCCCACCTGGATAAAATCTGGGGTTTGGAACAGCACAAACAGCCTTACCTGCGGGGATCCCAGAGGACAAGAACTACACAACCACCACTGGACTTTCCAAGGAGGACCAGACCTTTTTTCTACAAGATCACCGCCTCAACAGAACCACTTCAAAGAGAACTGCAGCTACCACCTAATCGGACTGCTCAGACCTTTTTCTGAGCAGGGCCACTTCAAAGAGAACTGCAGCTACCACCACCCTGCCCAGCAGGGTGCCAGGTTGTACCCCTGACTCTGTCAGGTTTAAACCAGTTTCTCTATATTATTGTTTTGTTTTATATATATATATATAAAAGTAAAAAACTGTTATTCCTATTCCTCATATCTTTGCCTGAAAGCCCCTTAATTTCAAATTTGTAATAATTCGGAGGGAAAGGGGTTGTGTTTTCCATTCCAAGGGGTGCTCCTGCCTTCCTCAAGCAGACACCTGTCTCTCAAACCAAGACAATATGGTCAGAAATTATACCAAGACTATGCTTGGATTTACAAGATGGAGATTATATTCAGCTTTGAAATTACGAGACCACCTTCCACTGAAGTGCGCAAGTGCAGGTGTGTCAGAGTTGTAATGCAGTTATTCATGAACATATGAAAGATATGCAGACACTGCTTAAGTTGACAGACACTATCCTTTGCTAGCATAAGAAAACTGCAGGCAAGCAAAGAAAATCATTAAATATGTGTCTGTGTTTTAGCTTCTTCATCAGTCTGAAATGTTCTTTGAGCCAGGGTATCTGGGATCTTTTTATACAAGCTATTCTGCTTATGACAAAGCATCCTTTCCTTTGTGATGTAAGTCTGATTGTTCTCAGCTTGGCTAATATTCTACCTTAATAGGCCTCCTGCTACAAAACCGCATGCTGGACTCACCACACTTTGCAGCTTCAGAAGTCATGCCATATTCATTCAGTGTGTCTTGTTTGGAAGGTCAATACCAAATCACAGAAGTATCAGCACTTTCACATCTTTGTTCTGAATTTGGCAATTCCCCACTACCTCTTCGTGGAGCTGAAGCAACAAGTTTGTCGTAAGGTGAAAATATAACAGTCAACATCCAAGAGACACAAGAGTCCAAGCAACAAAACAGGCCCAAGATACCAGGATATTTCACCTCATAGAAGCAACTAAAATAAATGAGGCAAAAATGATCAGTCAATGTGCTCACAGACTCAAGAAGCAAAGTCTAAAACAGTACCTGGGTCACTGGAGACTCCAACGAGTCACAGGCACAGCTGCAAGACAGCTGGAGCAGGGGCAGGGACTGATGGCACTGTGCTGCTGAAATTATGCTCCAGGACCCATGAGCCAGAGTGTGGGAGAGACCCCAGCTGAGGCTGATCATGGCCATTAAAGCCTATTAGTGCCCTGATGGCCCTGACAAATGAAGTTCCTTCTTGAAAACTCCAGAGTTAAACCCCTGATAATCCTAATGATTCCGGTGTCTTGTATGGGATCGCAGCTCCTGATAAGAGAATCCCATGTGTGGGTGAAAATAATGCCTCTTGAGAACTGGACTTAGTCTTTCTGCATGATGTTCCAGCAGATCTCAAGGGACCCACTATGTCAATAACTGACTAGGTCTTTTCTAGATTTTCTACAACCTGCAGAAGTGCAAAAATAGTAGATGCATATTTTCTATCCAACCATGAGTCAGAAGACTCCTCCTTGCAATTTAATAGACATTGAAAATCTCACTGTTCCCCAGTTTCATCCCTCAGAAGTTTTGGAAAACTTTTCCCCTGCTGTTCAGTTCTATCAGGAACAAATCCATGCAGCACCAACAGTGCAGCCTGGCTGCAAGGACTGTGATAGTTCATCATAGGTGACAAAGTCCCGCAGTGCAGCAGTGATGCTCTCCAGAGCATTACCTGGATATGAGGGAAACCCTGCCAGATGACCGTAGTGAAGAGATGGGGCAACACCAAAGGAACCAAAAAAATGACAGGGACAGTTAAAAAGGAAATCTGCCCTCAGGGACACATCACTGGCAGAGCAGTACTACCTCTTCCAAACATCTTTTTCCTTTCCTTTCCTCTTTCCTCTTTTCTTCTCTATGCAATGGCCAGAAACAAGTAGTTTCCAGCCTGAACCATCAGTAGTAATCAGACAAATAAAATATTTTATGGGAATGGTCAGGAAAACTAGTGCTCCAGTTGTTCTCAACTCTTTCATATGTGTAAAAGCAAGTCAAAAAGTTTTGAGCAGCCTGCATCTGACTTGCTCAAAGCTTTTTGTCCCCTTTCAGCCAGTAATTTATGAAAACGTATTTGAGGAAATAGTTGAACTGAAATACTATATTCTCCCAGGTGCCCATCATTATGTGGAAATCTGCTTTACTAACGAGACTGGATGTTCTGGTGAACTGAGTAGGTTGAACGCTGTTTGAATCTGCAAGTTTACACTCTGTTTGTCCTCAGATCATCCACCACCTGCATTCAGCCTTGGCAGAGTGTTGCTTCCACAGCTGTACCTGAGGCCATTTCCCTGTGGGCCCAGACAGCAACTCTCCTTGAGTCACCCCTCCCAATGCCAGTCATTTAACACACACAAAAAAGGGTCTTTTGCCAATGCCATTTCTGCCCAACTGCCACACTATTTTTCTCTGTTTGGGCCAAAGGAGGCAGGACATTGCCTGTGGAAGGGGTTGCATGGTCCAGGCACTTGGGAGAGGAATGGCCACTTTACAAGCCTCCTATGCTCCAGAGCTGTGATTGCAGCTGGAGATGACACGCGGTGCAACAGCTTGACTGTGACAGCCTTTTCTACAGAAGGATGTCTCAATTTCTGTCACACTGACAGTGGAGCTAACCCATCTGAAACTTTCCCAGATCTAGGTGCTATATAAATTTCCCCATCTCCGTTTTCTCTCATCTGGGAAGGGCATTTGGTTTTACCTTTCTAGTTACCTCTTCCCCCACTCCTACACTGTACGACAAACCCTTTCTACCTTATCCTTCAGCAAGCATTCTGAGAATTTGCTACATTTCCTTCAGCCTTAGTAGGTAGTTGATATGGAGGAAGAATAGACTGAAAGGCCTTTTAACCAGAATGAAATTGGACACAACTTGGAGACCTTTCCCTCTGAAAGCTCATAGTGATACATAAGATAGGCGCCCCTTTTGATTCACAGAAAATGCAGAATTCAGAAAAAAAATCAAATTTGTACAGCGGTAGACCAAGCTACTTCTTTGTCCTAAACTCAGAATAGTCATCCACCTCCTCCAGTCATTTTCCAACAGAAACTTAGACAGTGAGACTCACAACAAAGATGAGCCTCTGAAAGTAGCCTAGGAACCAAGGAAACTGCAGGGGTGTAAATGTCACCAGGCAAGACAAAGGCAGCTTGTCCTGATGAAGGATTGCTTGTAATTATCCATACTAAAGACCTTAATCTTAAATGGTTTGATCTGCTGAGGGGATAAACTGAACCAGTATTCTTACACAGTTGAGTTAATCTCTTTATGCACTGGGATTTGTTATTACTGTCATTTGCCTCTAAGACTTGTTAGTCCCATGCACACATATGGCAATGGGGTGGGAAGGCTGACAACTATTCACTCTCAGGGCAGTCACTGAGCTTCTGCTGGCATGGAATATTTAACACTGACCTGTCTTGCAGAAATTCCTCTTGTCCAGGTATAAGGCAGAAGACCTTTAACCCTAGGTCTGTTTCAAGCTTTGTACCAGCTCTGCTCACTACCTTCTCCACCATCACCCTGGCTGGCTGTGACCCAGGCTCATCCATTCTCCTCCACACGTGGAGAACAGACACCAAGCAAAGCAGTTGGTCTCCTTGGTGTTTTATGAGCAAATTGTAAGAAGATCCAGAGGAAAGCCAGGCCAAGTGCTGCGGTAAACGAAAGCTGTCAGGCTGCTCCAGAGATGGCTGGCCCTGATCAGTACGGGCACTTGCCAGGCCAAAACCCTTGGCCAGGAGATATTCCCCACAAGCAGGCCCTACAAATAACATTGGTGAGGCAGAGTTAATGATTCCTGCCACGGGCCTGAGAATGCCTGGACTCTGGGATGCTGAAGGCACTGCCACAGGGGAGCTGCAGTCCCCAGAGCTGCCCTCACCGTCCCAGCTGCCCAGGGAACCCTTCTCCAGGCAGACCTGGGGCCACAGATGACCACGGGCCAGATGACCCCGTATCCTCTGTGTTCTCACAGTCCATGCAGCTTCTGCATCACGGGCAGTGCTGGAGGGGCAGTTCATGGCTTCAGGTCCCATGTGTCTCCCAGGGCTGGGATCTTTGCTCCCTGCAGACACATGGGTGTGGCCATGTCTCGGTGTGTCTCCACTTCTTGGAAAGCATGGAGGCGCTCACGGAACCCCGCTCCCCGCCACAGGGAGCAGCTGCGCGGCACTGGGCGCTGCTCTACTCACGGAGGCGGCTGGAGAGGGCAGAGCCCTCAGACCTCGCGTCGTGCTCTCAAGCGGGAGCAGCACTCACTACCCCTTCTGGGCTCCAAGGCGGCATCAGGAACCATGAAAAAGACCCAGCAGGAGGCACCAACACACCCACTCCGGCCCCTCAGCTTCCGCCGCCGGCTGACCAATCAGCGCCGGGGGGCGGGGCCACAGCTCAGGAGCCGGACCCTCCCCGCCCTGCCCTGAGTGACAGCTGCGGCCACCAATCAGAGCATGGGGAGCGGACCGCCCCTCTTCCTGCACGCCCCGGCACATCCCGCAGGTGGCTGGGCGGGCCGGCTCCTCATCCCGCCCGGGTAGGGGCAGGGCACGGGAGGGGAGGCGGGCTGGCCCCGCATCCCGCCCCGGTAGGGGCAGGGCACGGGAGAGGAGGTGGGGCGGCCTCCGCGGATCCTTCCCTCCTCGCCGGGCGGGCCTCGCTGGGCGAAATGTTTTGCCGGAGCGCGGGCCGGGCCCTCCGGGCGCTGGTGCTGCTGCAGTTGCAGCCGCCTGCCCGGGCAGCGCCGCTCACGCCCCGGGGACCGGCCGCATGCTACGGGTAAAATCCACAGCCGCCTCCTTCTCCGTTTTCCCAGCTCCCTTCTCCCTCTGCAGCTTGGGGAGGGGCATATTTGTCAGACGGGCGGCGGGATGGACAAGGTGTGTTAGCAGAGCGGGTGTGCGCTGGATCGGGAGGGCGGTGCTGACAAGGTGGGGACTCAGGCAGTATCCTGAGGATCCTGCTCCTGCTTTCCCTGTCCTGCAAGGATCTGTACCAAGAAGGCTCCGCAGCCCCATCTGACCGCCTGCCCCTTTGGCCACCTGCTGCTGGTAAGGGGCTCCCTGGAGGTCGCCAAGGTCGCAAAGAGAACACATATATCTAATCTATATCATACTGCTTATTCCGCAGATCCTACTGAGGAAAACTGACGTAGTACCATAATTATTTTCCCCTGCACAGATAAAGACTAGGTCATATTGTAGCACAGCTGGAACAGCGGTAGTTCCCAGATTAAGCTGCACTCCTACAGAGTACGAGGTGAAGTACAAGATCTGCCCACTCTGCATCGGTGCTGCCTTGGTAAACACAGGCAGTATGTATCCAATGCTTCTCAAAAGAGTATACACCTTAACATTACTAATTCAAAATACCAGGGTGTGGTTTTTGTTTTGTTTTACCCCGTTTTCCATTTCTGTCAACTAGTGGAAAAAGCATTGTTTATTAAAACTTAACAGAAGTGAAGTCATCTGCTGACAAGCACACTATGAAGTGATTTTAGGCTCACAGAAATTTGGTACTGGGAAGACCAAGTCTGCCTGAGCTGTTGCCAGTTTCTCAGTGCATAAAAAACCCAACTCATTTGTTGTTAGTCCAAAAAGTATTGAAAATACCCTCTGTGTGAAACTTGTGGATTTCAGTGGACTTCACACTGAGGCACAATCCAAGAACGGAAAAGCATCACAAACTCAGCAAAATTCTCAAGCCCCTGATGTTAATAATTAATCCTAAAAACGCAAAACTATGTGGAAAAAAAATCTGAATCGGGAAAGCAGAATATGTAACTCTGTCTATTAAACTGTATGTCACTAAACTGCTTTTAAAAAAGTAAAAAATGTTGATTATTTCTGTTTTGTTAGGAACTGAAAGTGGTTTTGGCAATATTATTCATAAGGAAAAAAATTACATAATTCTTAAAATTTAATAAGAGTGATGTGCTGATATACTGTGGTGAGAACTATAATAAAATACCTGTTGAAATTAATGACAAACCAAAAGATGTCATATGAAGAATAAAAAAACCCTTATAAAGAGAAGAAAGTGAAAGTCACCATCTGAGTGCTACATGCAGAACTTGAGTTGTGAGGTGTATAAACCACATCAAATGTGATACACAGACTTCAAGGAGGTTTAGCATTACAGTCAAACTACTGATTTGGATCACATTAGCATAGCAATTCAGCAAAACTCACTGAAGTTATAATGACACAATGAATTTCTTTGAGCTGTAGTCTTGCCACAGATTTGCATTTGTACTCCAGTTCTCAAATTGGATCTGCACATAAGGAGCTGATACTATTCTGCTCAGTCACAGCTTTTATTCAGGCATGTGGCATGATGGGTTACATAGACCCAAGGTTTTATGTAAAATCAAAATTGGCTTTGTGTTGAACAGGTTCTGTGGTTTAACTGCCACTTATGTATTGGGATCCTGAGTTTGCAAGCTATTGTTTATTTTTCTTATGAAAAGAGTTTAAATTAGTGGGATTGTTTTTACCAGTAATCCACCACTTTCAACTTTACACATACTGTAAGTAGTTCAGTCTTTATATATTAAAATTGAATTTTTAATGAATTGCCCAATGCATGTAATGGAATAGAGATTATTGTTACATCTAAGACTGGAAAACAACATGTCTCTATGCACACGAAATTCACAGTGATTGAATTCATAGGGCAAGAATATTTAATCCAGATAAAATGAGGGTTAATCAATAGGTAACCAAATGGCAAGATTTTTATCATATTACCTTTAAATAAAATTATTTAGGCAGTTGAAAAGATGCTTTGCAACCATTAGGGCACAAATTTGCCTGGGAGAACAGCTGCAATGGTTTATACTGTTAAGAAAATACTTTCAATCTATGCTACTTCTGCTTTTTTACTAGGTGTTTGTATCTGGACATGGTTTCTCAGGTTGCATTTACATGTGTCTTGCTTTGTACCGAAGATTAGTGTAGGGGTTTAAGTGTTGGGGCTGAGAGATGGCCTGTGCAGTCGGTTTCTGTGGTGATTTTTAGTGGGTGGATTTATTGCTCATGTTGTATTTTCCAGTTAAGTGTTATCTCCTAGTGAGATTACACTGACAGAAATATATTATTGTCACATTCTTCTTCTCTGCTCTCATCTCAGTGCAAAGTGGTTTTCATTGCAGACCCTGTGGTTCATGAGGGACAGCAACAATAGATTGTGGTTTCTCTGGCAGATGAAGAGGCTCAGTTTAGTACCAGCAAGGTGAACACCAGCCATTTCGAAAGTTACGCTGTGACAGAATGAGGTTTCTCCTCTCTAATGTATTTATTTCAGTGGTTCTGTAGCCATGTAAAGCTGCCTTTGTATTTTCCTGTTTGCACCGTCAAGATTTTTTTTCCCCTACCCTTTAGCCTGGGTGTGAATGCTACATAGTGGTCACAACTGAATACTGCTCTGCCCCTGAGAAGCTTTTTTTAGTCTTCTGTGCACCCATGAAAGGCAAGCAATCCATTAAAATCTCACAGTACTGTCATTAATATCTAGGAAAAGTAATTATTCTGTATTCCTGGAGTGACCATGTAGTAATGAAAATTAACTGTCTGGATGTTTTCCTATTTCTCTCCTCTTTCCCTATCCCTAGAACTTCAGTAACATCTGCCAAAATCCAAGTGAATGGAGTCCACCTGCATTATCAGCAAACAGGAGAAGGAAGCCATGCAGTTCTTCTGCTTCCAGGAATGCTAGGTTTGGAGATTTTATCTTGTCTTTGTAGAGAAACCACCTCTTTATCCATCTGGTCTCAAGCAAGAATGCACAAAAATAGTTTGTAATGTATTCAACACCTGATTATGGAGCGTTGTCATTTAAAAAAAAAAAATCCTACACTTAAAACAGAAGGGAAAATGTAGAGTTGTTGTCATCAATTAACAGTTTTTAGATTTCATTTATCTCACCAGGCACCTTTTATACAATGTCTTGACTTACGTAGTGGTCACTTCCACTTTTGGATTTAACTGTGCAAAGGTGGCATCCAGGACAGGTGGCAAATAGCTACACAAGGTAGAAAATAGCAGAAGGGGGGAAAAATCAGGTCAGCTATATTTGTTACACAGACTGAATTATGCATTCCTTTTTTGGAAGCTGGATGGATTCCAACTGAATTAATAGACATAATGTAACCCTTAGAGTTTATTGTGAAAATGTCACTGTTAAAACTTATTTTTTGCTTAAAGATGTATTTTCACATTTTGTTTACTCAGGGCAACATCATTAAGATTCTCAGTGGCTTTCTGAGATGGACAACAGGTTCTGCTAGCTAAGTGGTGCCTGTCCATTGAAACCACTGTTTTTGATAACAACCTTTTAAAATTAATGCAGCCTATTTTTTCTGGGTTCTTGCAGTTCCAAAGGACCCATCAGACTTACCAACTGTTCATGGCAGGCTGTCAGTAGGACTGTTACTGTGCTCAGAGTTGGGCTAATGCTTAATTGAATTGCTGGATAAGATGATAAAATGTCAGGAACTGAAGAGCAGGAAACATTTGTTCTTCTTGGCAGCAAGGTTTGCAAGTCTTCATGAAGTGGTTCTTTCTTTCAAAGAATTCTCAAGGGGAGGGTGGAAGACATTAATGCTAGTTGTCCTTCACATAGTCATATGTTTCAACCTATAGATTTTAAACAGCTTTTTAAACTAGCAATTCTGTTACCAATGCAAACGCTTTAAACAGAAATAATGTATTTCTTCAGTTGTGAACAATATTATTATTATTGTTGTTATTATTATTATGTGTACATTGCTATTGTGCAATTAGCATTATTACGAATAGTAAAACTTAGGCTTAGCATCTTTAGCTTTATAAAGTTTATAGTTTAGCACTTCTGGGCGACGTGGGAATGAACTTCACATTCTGACTGGTGCATCCTTCTTCCCTTTGTCAGAAAACTGACACTAAGTGTTCAATATTATTTTTTGCTACTTAGAGTATTAACACACTAATAAGTTTGTTGTGGCAACAAGGTAAGTGCTTTTAGGTCACCAGAATTAGTCTCTACGCTATTTGTAGACTACATTAAAACAAAGTATCTCTTTCTAGCTACAAAAATACTGAGAAAACCGAGAAGACACAGCATTCAGACATGCTCTCAGTCTTGTGTAATTTTTAAGTGACAAAAATATAGTATAACAAGCATGTTCATGGTGGTGCAGAGGTCACACAAGGCCTCTGTAAGAATATGAGATTAATCAGTTTGTGTTGGCATTTTTCTAACAACCTGATATTTTGCTTCTGAGTAGCTATTAACTGTTTTTGTAAGAGATCATGTCAGTATGTAATCAGTTCATCATGGCAGGCTATACACAGCCTCTTTTATAACTTAGACCTGTTGGTGGTATCTGAGGACAGATTTCTCCAAGTAAACAGAAAAAAAACATTAAATGCCTTTAAATGGCCTTTTTAATATAGTAATAGATAGCCAATATTGTATTTCAGCACATTAAATTTGAGCAAGTTTTAATCAAATAGCATTTGATACTGTTACCACATGACCACAACACAAATAAGACGTAAACTGCAGTCTTACCATCATCCTAGATTACCTTCATTCATAGATAGCTTAGTGAAATAGATGGGAGTACTTCATTTTTAAATCCTTTGAAGGTCTGAGTCATTAATAACAGAAATGGTTCTGCTTCAGAAAAAAAATGTCTGTATTTGGCTTATTTTTACATATTAGAAAAATCAAAATATACAATTTTATGCTTCTGTATCACCACAGTCTCCTCAGGCAACAAAGTATTTAAAGGTCGGCTTTGAGCACCAGTATTCTCATAGAGGTGCTTTATCAAGTAACAACTGTCTGGCACAGTGCTTTTCACTTACAAATTTGTAACAGAATGTTCCTGCCCTTTCAGTTTCACCTGTGATGCCCAAGTAAGGAAAGACTATGCTTGTGCTTTAAATCTGTTAAAGATAAATCCCTTCTCAGGTTACTCAGTTTAAGATACTGTTTTTAGTCATATGTGAGAGCGGTGTTCTTGATAACCTTTCATACCTACCAGAAATGGTTTGCTCTGAACGTGCTGCAGATGCTTCTAAAGATTTTAGTTGTGGTACTTCCTGTCTGAGAGTTGCACTGGATAGTTACAATTAAAGAGTACTTCACTTGTTGGATAGTCTCTTATTTGGAATATAAAGTTACAAGTTTTCCCCAGTTTCCCTTTGGAGTATGTATACTATGTATGCGTTATGGTGGTTAAAAAAAATTGAAAATTTATAATATTTCAGGGAGTGGTCAAACTGATTTTGGACCGCAGCTTAAGTCTATGAATAAGCAACATTTCACAGTTGTTGCTTGGGATCCTCGGGGATATGGGAAGTCCATTCCTCCATCTCGAGACTTTCCTCCAGATTTCTTTGAGAGGGATGCAAAAGATGCTGTGGATCTTATGCAGGTAAATCTATTATGAGATTTTTTTTTTTTTTTAAAAGCTATTTTCCTTAAATTTTGAGAAGGAGGAAGGTTGTTTCTGGCAGACAACAGATTATGAAAACACCATACAAATGAAGGCTTAAAAGTGAGCATGTACACACTATTCCAGAAAATATTTTCTTCTTCCACCTGTTCTGCAAGATGCGTAGAGGTCCAGCAGTGGGAATTAATATAAAGCAATATGCTTTTATTGCAAGACCCTGCCCTAAGAGGTTTGCAGCCAAGAACCATATAAGTTTAGGTAAAGTGTGTGTAAAAAACAAAGCCTATGCAAAGTAGTTAAACTGAAGGGATTACCATACTGAGAGGCTCTTAGAAAATTTTCTATCAAATAGAATCTTGGCATTTTGCCTTGAGCAGCCCATTTAAGAAACATTTGATTCTAAAAATTAATTTGATGGTTTGCATTTTACAGCATATTACTGAAATAATTTTTGTGGGAAATCAAAGTCTTCCTGTGACCATACCAAATCTTACTAATTAATACAGCTCTTGTGATTATAAAGAATATGGCCTAAAGCTGTTATTATTTCTCCTTCTTGAAGAATTTTGTATTCAAATCTGTGTTTCTGTGTTCCTCTTTTATTCTGTCCTGTAACTGCTGACACTATTTTCTGGCTTAGTTTTAACTAATATTCTGGCTTTTTTATACTAAGATATACAGTCTCTTTGGTCATGTTAAGAAAGTTGGCAGAGCATTAAAATTCCAAAAATATGAGGCAAGATTCAGACAGTCAGTCCAACTGTATTTCTGTAATAAATAACAACCTTGCTGAAAACCCATCTGAAACTAGAAATGTGGCCTTCCTGGTGTATTCTGCATAGTGAAACAAAGTAAGTCTGACAGCAGAATCGGGATTAAGACAGATTTGCCCTTTAACCATAAAAGCTATCTCTCTGTACTGCAAATCTTCAATTTCTTCTGCTGCGGTAGCAAAGAAAATAAAGATGCTGCCCTGAATAGGTGACAAACTTGCAGTCTAAATGCTGTAACCCCCTTTCTTGTCTCTGTTCAAATACTAATTAATGCAAAATATTACGCAGAGCTTTCCCCAAAGGGAATGTAACCATGTAGCTTGCAGCCAAACAGGACAGCAGCCTACCAATCTCTTTTGCTGCCAAAGCAAATGAGACATAGCATCCTGTTTTCTTGAAGATGTTTCTCAATATAAGCATATAATAACAACTTACTAAAATGTTACCAAGCCTGGGTAACTTGCTTCTATTTTAGGATATTATAAAGGATAGCACGAATCCCAAGGAATCATTCCAGCTATGATTTCCAGAATATAATGGTTTACATTCATCATCCCGCCTACAATCAGCCAAAAAACACATCCATATGGGTGAGCCTTTGGAGCCTTTGTTCTAGTCTCCTTCAGATTCTGGTGTCTCTGCTGGAGCTGTGAGTGATGCAAAGTTTCTGTGAAATAACAAAAGCTGAAATTCTGCAGAGTATTTCACACCTTTGTGCAGAAGACGCTGTTCTGTATCTGTGTTTGTGTTCTGTGAAGCAGTTTGCTTGAAATAAAAGGAGTATAATGCACCTAAGTCCACTTGGCTACTTTCCACCCCAATGTGTAATGCTAGCGAAGTCAATAGCATTAAAACAATCATTAGGGAAATAATTAGTGTTGATATTTAAGAAGTTCTTACTCTTCAGAGCTACTGTCCTAGCAAAAGGATGAGCTTGGGCTTCTCTGTTTTTGTAGATCAGCTGTAACTTTTGCTTGTGCTACACTCCCTGTGATGCAGTGAAAACATACATACAGTACAGAGTGATGTTGTATTGCAGCTCACTGTTGTACGTGGTCATTGGATTGCATTTCACATAGGCCTGCATGGAGGAGGTGACTTCAAAATAGATTTTGTTCACTCGCAGGTTAAAGGCGGCACAAGAACTGTGGTTGCACAGAGCTGTGCTGTGCAACCAGCTTTCAGGTTACTGCCCATGCTAGGTTAGTGACCTGTACTGTAAGTAGTTCAAAATTAAAGCAAGCAAACATGCATACCTTATCCAGCACATCGGTTACATCACATTGTTTTTCTGAAGGCTGCAAAGGATAAATTAAATTCCTCCTGCTGGAAAGGCGTCCTGAGATAGTCCAAAGAATGCATCAAGATAAAGGCTAGTAAACAAGAGAAATACTGGAGGCAAATAGATCTCAAATAACCTGGCACAAAGAACAAAAATTTTAATCAGTTATTCCATCCATCAGCCAGCTTTGAGCTCCATAATTTGCTATTGCCAGTAGGGGAACAGTAGCAACATCAAGAACCTAACCTTTACAAGCACTGCTGCCAACCCTCAAAACCTGCCAAGACACCAGGAACCCTTCAGCAGCACAATAATGAAACTTGGACACAAATTAACTACCTCTTCAGCAGACCAGGGCCAATTTCTGATCAGCTGCAAGAGTTCAAAGTTTTCTTTTCTTGCTATCAGCTCTTACATTACGTGTCCCTTTCTTTCCCCTACCTTATTTCTTTTCTGTTTAGTAATCATAGCTTTGCAGAGTGAAATATAAAATTGGTCAACACTACAGTGAGTAGAATACCAAAGATGAAGCCAAAAACAGAAAAGCCTTTTAGGGATAAAAGTCTGCTAAATATCGAGTTGATTACTAAAGTTATGCCTCACTTGAGCATCAAGTTTATAAGCAAAATAGAAACTTATTTTTCTCCCTCTGTAGTTGTTTTCTCATTACCTGCATTTTTGCTTTCTTCTGTCACAACAAAGCAGGCCTGGACTTCCAACACCACCAAGCACCAAAGCAACTCATTCAACTAACTTGCTCTTTTTCCTCCAGAAGTACAGTATCCTTAATTGCATCTGTAATTTCTGCAGAACAAAAGCAAAAAACACTGTGAAATATATTTTCTTGCGAATGAGTTCACAAACCGAAGTTTCTATATGCAAAACTGCAAATATTGCTTAACCATTGAATATCGTCCCTCTACAACCTTCAGATGCATTTTCTCATGAGTGCCTTTACCATCGTCACTCTTTCCCCACTGACTATAACTCACACAAAATCCTGTGACTGCCAGTACTCCCTATCACATATAGTGATTTATGAAGAAACAAGAGTTTCAGATTCTAGTAGAAAGCATTATCATAGAATCACAGAATCTGCTGAGTTGGAAAGGACTCATCAGGATCATCAAGTCCAACTCCTGGCCCTGTGCAGGACACCCCAAGAATCACACCACGTGCCTGAGAGCATTGTCCAAATGCTTCTTGTACTCTGTCAGGCTTGGTGCTGTGACCACTTCCCTGATGAGCTTGTTTCAGTGCCCAGCCACCCTTGGAGTGACAAACCTTTTCCTGATATCCAACCTAAACCTCCCCCAACTCAGCTTCATGCTGTTCCCTTGGGTTCTGTCACTGGTCAGAATGAATTAAGGTCTTGGTTGCCATATTTTTTGCCCTAAGCTTTCCTTTTGAAGAAGGAAAAATTTCATTATTAATGTTTTGAATTGCAGCTCACCATGAAGTAACATTTAAAATATATACTTAAAAGCTGCAGAAAATGGGAATTAGCAACTAAAATTTGATGCAATCCTTTAGAAAATACTTTAAGCATTTTTTGGTTGTTACAGAGCAGATTTTTTTTTAGCTCAACTAGCATCAGTAAATCAGATCACAGGCTTCCACTTTGCAAGTCTTACACTTTTCTTTTTCTTAAGTTTAGCCTAATCTTGGATTGCTTACCATCCACACTGTGATAGTCTTTGCCAACTTCACACCAAGAGAATCCATGGATTCTTCATATCATCAGGCTCTCTGAAAAGGTCTTTACTCTCCATTTTCAATCAACTTTTCTTTTTTTGGAGGGCTTTTTAGAATGCATCAAGAATCTAATAGGCCTAGTGCCTGTTTCATTAAAGAGTTCTAGAAAATAGAAATGGCAGGTGTAATTTCTTGTTTTCTAAATATTTAACCTGGTTTTTAGTATTTTTTTTATAGCAAGAAAATTTTATTTTCTAATTATGAAAGCTAACTATAGTTCAGCTATGTAGTGTTGTGCCAAAAACTCTACAGTTAATTTTCAAGAAATATTTGAAATTTGGTTGTAAAACCAGTTGATGAATTGCATATAACTTTCTTGTATGAATCAAGGCACTAAAGTTTAAGAAGTTCTCCTTGCTGGGGTGGAGTGATGGTGGAATTACAGCACTCATTGCTGCTGCGAAGTACCCAAATCTTATCCACAAGCTGGTTGTCTGGGGAGCAAATGCCAGCGTTACCCAAGAGGATGTGAGAATTTACAATGGTATGTACAAACTGCATGTCATATTCTAAATTAATTGTTTTCATTTCTACTTGACCCAAGAATCTTAGTCATGTAGCAGCTAAGTGGAGACAGAGCTGAGGACACAACAAACCTGAAGAGACAAGGCACAAAATTCACTACATTACTAGTATAGGGATGGATTGAAGTTATAGTGGGAAACTCTCTAACAATTATGCTAGGGGTAATATAACAGGTTTTTCAATAAGCCCTTATCAACTTACCCTGATGAAAAGCAGAAGTTGTAATAGCTTATCAGTAGTTTTCAGAATGTCAAACTTTTGTTGTTATAATAAATTCCTAAAACTAAATTCCAAATAATACTATCAAGCCCCATTATAGATATAATACTATCAGGTTTGATTTCTTATCTCATATCTTGCGCAACCTTTTTTAAACCAGGTCCGCAGATAATCACTGGGCTAGTTCATAACAGCTTTTGCTTCCAGGACCTATATAATACAGACAGTAAGAAAACAATTTCATAACTTACCTTTTAAGTTCAGGAAGCAAATTAATAATTCAAGTAAATGTCCCAAGATGTCTCTACCATTTTTATTCCTTTAGAGTTAATTATCATTAGAAAACCTTTGCAAAATAAAGAAACATGGTATTTCTGATCCTTATTCCACTCATGTGAAGTAGAATCTGACATCACTTCTCACTATAAAGAAAAATAGAAAGAAACAGCTGGTGAACTCAGAAAGGGACCGTATTTCCTTTTGAAAGTAGAAATGAAAAGAGTTAACCATGTAGGCTCTCAACAACTGTAACCCGGTATAGTTTCATTTTAGTGACTGGAGTTTGATTTATATCAGCTGTGAAATCTGCCTTGCTTCATATATATATATATATATATTGCACATCTGTGTTTACCTCACCTATACGAAAACTAAAAGTGGTAGTAGTAGTAGTAGTAGTAATATATTTTTTAGTTCAGAAAGCAAAATGCTTTTTAGCTCTGTAAAATGATTTATTCCTCTACATGTTTTTATATTTATTAATTTACTAATTTTTTATTGTACATATATATATGAAATGCACATCTTCCTTGGTAGTAGGCTAAAATTTAAAAGAAAATTTAAAAAAACCTCAGAAACAACAACAAAAGAGAAGTCCTACTTACATGGAGCACCCACTGCAATGTTGGCCTTTGTCCCCTTTGTGGATTGTTGCTTTCAACATCTCTCCCTGGCTGATAAGTTGAGAGTAGCAGCACAAGTCTTCTACAACTGGCTCATCAGTGCATCTCAGCTGCAGTGGAGGGTTTTGCAGGAGAGACACGTGTTGATTTGGTCCTTTCAACAATGGCTTCTCCCTTCTCTTTTTAAATTAATGCCAGCCCCAAGGATAAAACAGTAGATTCTATATGGGAAACAGTTGTTCAGTAGCACCTAGCCTCAGGTGAACAGACTCATTTTCAATCAGATGCTGTTAATAAAACACTTTCAGTCACTGCTACCTTTGTCATTTGGCTGGACAGGTTCTCTTTGTTAATTAACACCTCACTCCTTTCTTCCCTTAATTCCCTTTTGAAACCAATTAAAACCTTTGCTAGTGGCATATATTGCTGTTTGATGATTCAGTATTGTCCTGTTCTCTGCTCTGCCAACTTTGTTTCAGACTTTTATCAGCACAAAGCTGTGCAACTGAAATACAGTTTAGTGAAAATAACCATTTTGGATACCTAGTTTGTGAGCAGTACTGAAAATAATAGAAAAATCTGATAAATAAATAACTGAAATGTCAAATTATTTGTACAGCTTTAGCCAGCCT
Organism: Gymnorhina tibicen; assembly: GCA_013399875.1. Lineage (NCBI taxonomy): Eukaryota > Metazoa > Chordata > Aves > Passeriformes > Artamidae > Gymnorhina > Gymnorhina tibicen. Next base: position 8,126 of record VXAZ01000990.1, on the reverse strand, counting down.
GCCATGAGTCACAGGACTCTACTAAGTAGAGTCACTTGTTTTTGTGTTAAACTATGGCAAATGTACCATGACGTCAGCCTGTTGGAATGTCTTAGTAAGAGCTTCCTTCCTCTGAGAGCTGGTAGGAGCCATGGAAGAAGTTCCATCCATGAGTCAATGCAAAAGGCTAAAGGATATAAAAAAGAACTGCCAGGTCTAGCACTCTGTTATGAAACAGTCCCATTTTTATATACAAAGTATCCCTTGAACTTCTCTTACAAAAGCCTCCCAGAAAGAACCATCAGAAGTTTTAGCACTGAGTCCTTTGATTATTATTTTTTTCGTTGTTGTTCCTTGTGACCATAATAACATTATGTTCCTCTACAACTCAGAAGACCACAGCAGAGATTGCACAACTGTGTTTTTTATACCCTTTCCATACTATGAATTATTTAAAATATTCATTGCAGTTTCAAGTTTGAAATACATATTTGTAGTCTGGTTTGAAAACTTCCCCATATTAGGTGTGGTTTTTATCTTGTTGCTGGAAAGGACATAACATATTTCAATGTTATTTTATGTAGGCATCCGAGATGTTTCAAAATGGAGTGAAAAGGTCAAGAAACCACTGGAAGAGCTGTATGGACATAAGTACTTTGCAGAAACCTGTGAGGCTTGGGTAGATGGAATATCGCGCTTTGCTGAAAATTCAGGTGGTAAGGCTTTCACAATGTTGAACTGAGGCAATTAGAGTAGCAGGCAGATCTGGATAAAAACAATCTAACTACTTCTAGCAGCAGTAAAGGAAGGACTCCGCATATGGCATTAGAAGCTAGGTCTGACTCACACTCAGGAATAACACAATTATTCTGTAGATGATTCACAGAACCAGAAAGGTGCAGGAGGAAAAAGTTTATGGAAAACATTAGCAGTTGAGACGCTCCTCTTGTTCCACCACAAAACTGCATTATTAAGTCATTGCTTTTGTGCAGACTAAACAGAAAGGATTCTGCTCAGGCAGAATCTTTTTCTCCTCTTCTGTGTCAAAGGCTTATCTCTTGGTGACATTGTTAAGATGTACCAAAAGTAAGGCATGCTCTTTCCAGTTTTTGCAAAATGGAGCTGAAGAACTCTTTCAAACCTAGTAGCGTGTGAGTTAAAAAAGAAGGGACTTCAGATTTTGAGAACTCAGAATTTAAAAAACACATTTTAAAAACACTATTGAAACAGCTCAGGTGTTTAATAAAAAAATTGTTAAACTAGACAATATAATTATTTATCCCTGAAGATTTCTGCAATTACTCTACATAGACCTTTTCAGCCAAGGATATTATGAATAATAATCTGTGGTTCTATTTTAATTCAGAGGAAATTTGCTTTTAATTTGCCTAAAGCAGTAATGTATAATACTTTAAAAAAGGAGTTTGTAACTCTTATATACATTTTCCTGTAGCTCTCATAACAAAAGATAGAAGGTGATGTGCATTAACAGGCAGGAGGTACTACAAGGAAAACGTTCCTTCATGTCATATTTTTTCCATAATTTTTTTGTATAGGATCAATGCAGCACTAGGACTTCTCCCAGCAAAGTGATGTAACAAATTATGTTCTGATTTTATTTTAACCTTTCTGGAATGCATCTCCTTAAAAATATTTTTTTGACGTGCAAAGCCCAGGCTGGTGAATCTGTGGCTGTGACATCCTTTCAGTGCCTGCACATGCCTCAGACACTATGAGATTAAGTGACTGTGAAAAAGAAGCCACCTAGAAATGTGTAACAAGGAGCTGAATTACCTAGATGCTGAAACTGGGTCAGATACTGGGAGAAGCCTAACGTTTGCTACAAGAGATGAGCAGCTACCAGACTGCAGGTTCTTTTCCAGGGAAAAACCAATTTTCCAACTTAGATTACAAACAGGCCACCTTGCAATTAAAGTTAAGACACTGCAACAAAGGCACAGATACGGCAGATATAAGAAAAGGTGTTAATAAAGCCCATCAGAGATAAAAGGAGGACAGCAAAGCCAATGTTGGTCAAAAACTCAAGCTGTTTTTAAAACTAGACTATTTTCCTTGAATGAGCCAGCTTTTATCATAAATAATATGAAATTATTTTAATTATTATGATTATTCACGTATGAAATATCATAAGAAATGAACTTTTAGAAGGAGCCAGCACTTAATGAAACTGAGTAAGTTGCATGAAGTCTCAACATCCAATATTCTTCTTGCTTTTCCATGCTTTTAGAGTAAATATAATTTAGTGGTTATGGTACAAAACAGTTTTAGGACTGAAAACTAGGAAATAATAGTTTGCCAACTATGTCCCTAGATAAATAACCTAAATTTACTTGGTACTTGTTCTGAAAAACAGTCAACATTTTTGCAGGTGTTAGAGGACTATGGGTAAAATGTTCTAAATGTAAATATTTCACTAGTAGTGCTGCAAACTAAGGCTACATAACTAACCAAGTGATTGGAAAAACTGAAACAGCCTCTGACTTTAGAGCTAAGGAAAGTGTGAATGGATGAGCATTAATCTTACAGCTGTTGGTAGCTGCAAGGTGACAGCTACAAAAAGACAAAGTTATCTCAAAGAAAAATGCAACATAAAGCTCATCAAGGATGTTTTGCCGAAAGATTCCCTTGCAAGAACATGGGAAGTTAGACAACGAATTTGGAAACTGTGTTACTAAGGGATGAGGAAAACAAGGGGAGAAAATTCAGAAAAGTCTTTAAGCAAAAGCATTAAAATTACTTCTAATGAAATGAATGACTAGTAAGCATAAAATTATGAATGTGCAGGGAAAATAGCCTTTGAATAGTTTTAGTGCAATTCATATCAAATGGTAATGCATTTGTATTGGGTTTGCATGGCCAGGTTTTGGTACCGGGGGTTGCAGGTTCCCCCGTGTCCAGCAGAGCCAATGCCAGCCTGCTCCAAGATGGACATGCCTCTGGCCAAGGCCAAGTCAATCAGTGATGGCAGTAACACCTCTGTGAAAACATATTTAGGAAGGAAATAAAAGTTACTGCGCAGACATTACTGCAGCCAGAGAAGAGCAGAGTGAGAATATGTGAGAGGAACAACTGTGCAGCCACTAAGGTCACTGAAGAAGGAAGGGGAGGAGTGCTCCAGAGGAGAGATTCCCCTGCAGCCCATGGTGCAGTCCCTGGTGAGGCAGCTGTGCCTCTGCAGCCCATGGAGGTCCACAGAGATGCAGAGATCCACCCGCAGCCCATGGAGGAGCCCATGCCAGAGCAGGTGGATGCCTGAGAGAGGGCTCTGTACCTGTGGGAGGCTCCTGCTGGGACCTGCAGACCCATGGAGAGAGGAGCCCACACTAGAGCAGGTTTCCTGATGGGCATTTGTGACCCGGTGGGGGACTCATGCTGGAGCAGGCTTTGCCTGAAGGACGGCACCCTGTGGAAAGGTGACCCATGTTGCAGCAGTTTGTGGGGAACCATTGCTTGTGGGATGGATTCATGTTGGAGAAGTTCACGGAGAACTGTTTCCTGTGGGAGGGACCCCACACTGGAGCAGTGGAAGGACTCCCTGAGCAGCAGCAGGAACAACCTGTGATGAACTGACCATAACACCCCCCACTCCCCATCTCCCTGGGTAGAACCCAGGAAGAAGCTTCTAAGATTTATTTTACTTCTCATTATCCTACTCTGATTTTTTTAGTAATAAATTCAATTAATATCCCCAAGTTGAGTCTGGTTTGCCCATGATGGTATTCAGTGAGTGGTCTCTCCTGGTCCTTATCTCAACTCAGGAACCCTTCGTTCTGTTTTCTCTCCCCTGTCCTCTTGTGCCAGGGAAGTGATGGAGAGGCTTAGGTGGATGCTTGGCATTCAGCCAGGGTCAATCCATTAGAGCACTGCAGACAGCAAAGGGCCTGAGAGGTGCAACAGGTATCAGTACAGCCTAAGTTAATTTGTTCAAAAAAAAGTAGCAAATCTTGTAACCTGACAACCGCTGTAACAAAGTGCAGCTTAACCTGAGGGCCATAAGACTGTAAGGCTGAAAAGAACAAAGCCAGGAAGGAGATTCATGTATCAGCTTTGAAGAGTCAAAGAGAGCCTGCAGGAAATGTGGAACAGAAGTACTTCCTTCTATCTTTTTGTCCTTTTGTCTATTAATGGAACAAATTGCAGTGAAGTAACATTTTGGAGTAAGAAATGTTAATTATAGTCCTGCTTACATACTTCTGTAGATTAATCACATGCTATCCACAAGGAGAGGCAGTAGCTAGAACCCAGTGGAGTTCAGAGTCCTTTACGGAAGCTGTTTCATCTTTCATACAATTTTAAAACAAAGTGTGACCTTCATTTGTTTTCTCCCTAGGTAATATCTGCCAACAGTTGCTGCCAGATATTAAATGTCCCACATTTATAATTCATGGTGAGAAAGACCCTTTGGTCCCACAAGCTCATGCAGAATACATTCATAAGCACATCAAAGGCTCTCGGTAAGTTAAATGATGGAGTTTTTATATACCATTTTTGGAGAAATGAAGCAGTTCAAACACAGTGTTTAAAAAAAAAAAGTATTTGGACAAGTTGTCTCCTGCCACACAGAGAGCTATTCTAAACTTCCCTAGCAAATTACAGTGCAAACGGTAGCTGGACCTTTCCTGCAATATAGAAAGTACAGTATTTTAATAAGCTCCTTCCTAAAGCCTTCTGAAAGCAAGTTCATTTTCCTCTTTCCACTATACAAACAGAACCACTGCTCCCTAAGATCTATCAAAGCAAGAAAACTTGTTTTTATGACCATTGCATTCCTTTTGCTGTAAGAGACCTCATTCTGTCCCATTCAGTTCAATAGGGAATTTAGATGCTATGAATGGAGAGAGATTCCCAGTTATTAGAGAGAGAAACACAGTTTACTTCTGTTTGCTTTGCCCTACTGATGTGAACAACAACCTCGAAGATTCTGTTTCCACCTGTCCCAAGAATTTTCAGTGTTCTTAAGAAAAGCAGAATGAGAAAAAAAATGTACAGCTGTGCTCAGAAATATTACTATACAAACATGAAAAGTATCAGGGACCATCTGCTTCATGTGTGTTGTGGTTTAACCTCAGACAGCAACTTAGTATCAGTCACTCCCCCACTCATGGGATCAGGGACAGAATCAGATGAGTAAAAATGAAAAAACCCTCATGTGTTCAGATAAAGACAGTTTAATAGGTGAAGCAAAAGCCACGTATGCAAGCAAAGCAAAACAAGGACTTAACTCACTGCTCCCACAGGCAGGCAGGTGTTCAGCCATCCCCAGGAAAGCCAGGCTCCATCACACATAGCAGTTACTTGGGAAGACAAATGTCATCCCTCCAAACATTCCCCTTCCTTCTTTCCCCAGCTGTGTATGCTCAGCATGATGCCATATGGTATGGAATATTCCTTTGGTCGGTTGAGGACAGCTGTCCCAGCTGTGGCCCCTCCAAACTCCTTGTGCACCCCCAGCCTCCTCCCTAGTGGGGCAGTACGAGAAGCAGAGAAGGCCTTGATGCTGTGCAAGCACCACTCAGCAATAACAGAAACATCTCTATATTATCAGCACTGTTTTCAGCACAAATCCAAAACACAGCCCCATAATAGCTACTGAGAAGAAAATTGACTCTATCCCGGCCAAAACCAGCACAACTTGAAAATTCCAGAAACACTTCCTATAAAAAGCTGGGATTTTACCAGCTGAATTTTCCTCATAAATTTGCACACAAATGCAAGCGTTCTATTACTACATAGTAACAGACTGGGATGATTAGCACTGGAGGACAGAAGCAGTGAGGGGAAAAAAAAAAAAAACAAAACATTTTTATGAATGCAAAGTGTAGGGAACTGTTTTGCTGGTATTATCTCACTGCAAAAATGAATGATATTATCTCAAAGCCAGCCCCACTGGCTGGATCATACTAATGCATTCTGCCAAAGGAAAGATGAGAACAAGAGATCTGCCTAACAATCACATGCAGGTGTTTTATTTCATGTCTGCTGGTTCCTTACTCCAACATGCCCTGCTCAGAACACCTATCACCCTGCTTGGTTTCACTGAGCTCCAAAATACTCCAGATGCTGACTAAGGCAAATTATCCCAAAAAACTAGACAAGGATCTGATAGCTTCTCTTTGGAAGCCAAGTCAAAGAGGAAATACTGTTAGAAATTGCCATCCAATAAAATGTAAAACAGTGATTCTCTGCATGTCTTTGTGCTGAAGTGCTCTTCTGTATGCATATTTGTCAGAAAAGAAACCAGATTAATGATGTTCTCAGAAAATAACGCTTGGGTACATGGTCCCATTCTTCCCTGGTTGCATTGGAAATGACATTTTCCATTGTGAAGCAGAAAGAAAAGCTTAAATTCAGTATGTTTTCAGTAAAACATGCTTCTACCATCAGCTTTTCTTGCCCTGATTTTTATCTAGTAGTAAAGTAGAAAAAGCTTCTTCTGATTATAGTGCAGATACATTCCTTGTTTCTCTCATGGTGGAAGAGTGTGCCATCATTCTGCATTTGCATAGTATGGCTGGAATTTGGTAGTATTACAGTAGTAGGAAACATTAACAGCAGTAAGAAATAGCATGCACAGTGCTGTAGGTTTGTGCATCTGCATGTTGCTTAGTCTTTGAAGAAAAGACTTATTAAAACTCAGACAGAATTCACTAGAAAAGCTAGGTATGTTCACATGCTGCTGATCTTCTCCCAAAACAAAACAGCACTTGTCACCACCAAAGGAAGGTTGATCCCTCTTGCTATAGTGGGACTTTGACATGAAGGCAACATAAAGTACCAGTCAAAATGGTTTTAGCTCTGTTGAAACTGCTTAGTATATGATAGAACAAAACAATTTAAACAATTTCCCACCCCCATATAAAGAAGTGTACATCCCTGATGTATAAACTTTGTCTCAGATAGAAAGCAAAATTAAGTAGAATTTTAGGCATGTCAAACCCTTATTCATATTACAAAGATTTAACCTTATTCACAGATACTACTTCTAAGCTTTTGGTATAGCCAGAGAAGTTCCAACTTCCCTTATTTTAATGGATAAATGGTTTTAGTTTTGGATTATCTTTTTGCAGAAATATTAGACAAATACTAACCAAGTTTGGGTCATGACAAGGACTCTATATTTCACTGCCCAGCACAACTACTGTTCTCTGAAAGGGGCAAAAGTGCTCCGGTACTTTACATACCTTTCAAAGATGCATCTTGCATAAGTTTTGGAATCTTGTCTTCTGCGTAGATCACCAGAAAGGTTTCTAGAAACTGGGTCTAGGACACAAAAAATTGTTTTAGGCTTATTTTGTCCTCCCCAAAGTGGAACAACTAGTATGGCTGTTGCTCCAACTGTTGCTGTGGTTCACATTGTGAACCACATATAGGGGGACAGTACTTAAAACAAGAGTTACTACAGTTACTTACTGGGTAACCAAGAGCAAGGAAAATGCAACAAGTATTTTAACTACCTGTACACACAGAATAAAATGTGTAATCAGTGTTTGATTTTTTTTCTCTTTTAAGGTTGCTTCTGATGCCAGAAGGAAAGCATAATTTACACCTACGTTTTGCAGAGGACTTCAACAGAGAAGTGGAAAATTTCCTACACTGACTGGGACTGTAAAACAAGTCAGAGGTGCTTGGCCTTTGCCTTGTTTAGGAATTTAAGTTAGCTTTCCATTTTCAATGAAGTTATAGGCAGGTTTGAGTCCTGTAAGAAAAGACATTAAACATGTTTGCATGAGAAGGATACGTCTTAAGAACACGTAAGCCTCAGTGATCAGAGCATACCACTGTACTGCAAGACTTCTGACGTATCTTTAAGCTTACTTGTTGCCACCCAGGCTGAACAGTTGTTCTTTGTCCAATAGAGGTGTTAAGAAAGACAGAAAACATGATCTAGAATACATGCCTTTATGTGCTCTTAATATTAAAGGACAAAAAACATTGTAAGAATTAGGATTCAGAAGTGTTACACTGAGAAATCTGCCAAAGTCACAAATGCTGAGAGGATAATTGGGTACATAGTTTCTAGAAAACATGCTTCACCACCACTATCAGAAGTCATTCAGATGCATGCTTGCTTTACAGAAGTTCCTTTGATACCAGGGGGCTTAAGCCTCATCCTCCTCCCCTTCCTC
>VXAZ01000987.1:2653-32132 GCA_013399875.1 Gymnorhina tibicen | reverse complement strand
AATATTTTTTTCCTGGGCATTCCTATCAGCAAGAAAGCAAACAGACAAATGAAAAGTTCCGCAAATCCTTCCAGAAATTATAGCACAAAATTATTCAATGAAGAATTATTCTCTTTTTTGAACCTTATTTGGTTCTGACCTAAGGGTGAGTGGAAGTGGAAAGAAGGACAGTTAAGGCTGTGCATTTTAACACTTTTCCACTTCCCTAAATAGTGATATTTTTCCCTGTGAAAGTTAAAAATAGCTGTGTAAAACATGGCTGTAATTGTGTAACAGGTCTCCAGCTACTGACATACAGATGCAATTGAACTTATTTACAGCCAAAATGACCAAGTTCTTCTTTAAAAATGCTCAAGTCCTCACAGATCCATCAGCCTTGTTTAATACTTCCTGTTCCTTTCTGAAAATGGAAATTTTGATAGAAAGCAGTCCAGGTAGAATGGACATTATATGCATAGTGATGAACTTTCAGTGCTTCTCTCATTTGTACCTTTAATATGTAATAGATCTGCATCAAACTTTGCTGCTTACTGCCTGGTGACATAATTTCTGGTTTTACTTTTCATGTACACAAAACATGCTTGTGCCAGCTGTTCTTAAAGACTAAAACTTCTATTACATACAAGATTCATGACTAATGTCCGGTGTGAAGGTTTCCAATACACCAACTGGTGCATCTGCTTTGGGAAAGTGTATAATTTTCATTGACTTACTGGGAGATACTTTGTTAAGAACAATATCCCTTTGGTCTTAAGTTATTAGGATGGGCGATTTCTTCTAAATATAAAGCCAATATAAGATATTTAGCTTCTAACACATTTTAATGTGGCAACCTGAAGCTTAAACTAAACTTCCTTGTTTTTTGTTTTTTGGTTTTTTTTTTAATTGAAGATTTCTCGCATGGAGTATGTCCATTCAAAGAACTTGATATACAGAGATGTAAAACCCGAGAACTTCTTAATAGGACGACCTGGAAACAAAACGCAGCAAATTATTCATATTATAGACTTTGGTTTGGCAAAGGAGTACATAGATCCAGAAACAAAGAAGCACATACCATATCGAGAACACAAGAGCCTTACAGGAACAGCTAGATACATGAGTATAAATACACATTTAGGAAAAGGTATGTCTGCTTTTTAGGTACAGAAACAGCTGTGATTTGTCATAAACCATCTTGTTTTCAAGTTATAATTTTTCTCAGTCTGTAGTAATTAAGAACTACAAGTTTTGTGTATTGTGCAAAATATAGTTTGTCTTCATGGAAATACTGTTTATGGGAATAATCTTTTTTGAATCTCTAATCATCATGATCATGTCTTGGGAATTGTCCTCTTTGTTAGATATCCTTAAAAGAAAGATGAGGTGTACCTCTTTCTATCATAATACTTTCATGTTATAAGTATAGCATGGCAGAGTGAGGTGTCCAGGAAATAGATGTGCTTGTAAAATGCAGTAAAACTGATAGGTTGCAACAACATGGGTTTTCAATGCTTACTTGCTAGTTTTCTGATGTCTTTGAAATGTACCGTAAAATAATAAAGTAGCTTAGATATGATGCTGATTTCTTGATTTTTTTTTTTAGTGCTTACACTGTTAATGAGGCTTTGTCAGAGTAGTTACAGGTTTTCCCAGCAAGCTAAAGAAATGGCAGGATGTTTATAAAGATGAAAGTTGTTATTATTGAATGAATAAATTCACCTTGAAAAAGGTATGAGCACTCATCTTTGTTTATGCCAGCTATAGAGAGGTTTTTGAGTGAAAACAATTAGTTAGACCCCTTTGAATTTGTGCAAGCCAGTTGCTTATCATTGCATGGTAATCACTACTTAGAGTACTCTTTGAATTGGTCATAAAAATGTTGCTCAATACTTACAGTTTAACTGTAAGTATAACTGTTAATATGGCAAATGAGAAACCTTTCAAACTTCTCAGGCAGGAATAAGGTGCTTTATCAATAAAGCAGAACCATGGAATCGCTTAGGTTGGAAAATACCCTGGAGGTCATCGAGTCCAACTGTTAACCCAGCACTGCCAAATCCACCACTAAACCATGTCCCTTAGCACCACATCTACAAGTCTTTTAACATACCTCTGGAAATGGTGACTCAATCACTTCTCTGGGCAGCCTGTTCCAATGCTTGAGAACCCTTTTGGTGAAGAAAATGTTCCCAATATCCAATCCAAACTTTCCTGTGGCACAACATGAGGCTTTTTGCTGTTGTTGTATTCCTTGTTCCTTGGAAGAAGAGGCCAACCCCCACCTGGCTACACCCTCTTTTCAGGTAGTTGTAAGAGTGATAAGGTCTCCCCTGAGCCTCCTTTTCTCCAGGCTAAACACCCTCAGCTCCCTCAGCTGCTCCTCACAGGATCTGTGCTCCAGACCCTTCACCTGTTTTGTTGCTCTTTAGTGGGCATACTCCAGCGCCTCACTGAAGCCATGTTGACTGTCATCAGTTACCTCCTTATTTTCAATGTCCCTCAGTATAGTTACCAGGGGGATCTACACCATGACCTTTCTGGGCACTGAGGTGAGGCTGACTGGCCTGTAGTTCCTCATGTCTTCCTTTTCTTCTCTTGTAATAATGGGGGTTATCTTTCTCCATTTTTAGTCTGTGGAAACTTTACTGGGCTGTAATGACTTCTCAGATTTAATGGATGTAATGGGTAGTGTCTTCACCTGAGGTTCCCTAAAGACTCATAGACGCATCTCAGCAGGTTCAGGTTCCTTAGATGGGATCCAACCTGATCTGCAGCAGGCAGTTCTTCATTCTGCCAGTTCCTGCCCTTGCCTTCTGTGACATAGGTGATGTGACTGGAATACTTGCCGGAGAAGACTGAGGCCAAAAATAAACTTTTGCCTCAGCTTTCTCCATATCCCAGGTCTCCTGTTTCCTTCTGGAGAGATCCCACATTTTTCCTAGTTTTCCCTTTGTCACCAGTATACTTACAGAAGCTTTTCTTGTTGCCCTTGACATCCCTGGCCACATTTAATCCTATCAGGGCTTTAGCTTCCTTAAGCTGATCTCTGGCTGCTTGGACTATTTCTCTGTATACTTCCCAGACTACCTGTCCTTGCTACTCCTCTCTATATGCTTCCTTTTTTGTCTTTGGATTCATGCAGGAGTTCCCTGTTCATCCATTCAGGCCTCCTGATGGTTTTTGCTTGACTTTGTTGGAAGACATTGCTCCTGGTCTTGGAGGAATTCATGCTTGAATATTAACCAACTTTCTTAGGGCTCTAAGACTTCCCTGCAGAACTTTATCTCATATAGAGGAATCTCTGCCAAGCAGATCCTTGAAAGAGCCAAGTTGCCTTTGCTGAAGTTCAGGGTACTGAGCTTGCTTTGCTCCTTTCTCACTACCCTTAGGATCTCAAACTCCAGCATTTTGTGGTCACTGCAGCCAAGGCTGCCCTTGAGCTTCACATTCCCCACCAGCCTCTCCTTGTTGATGAGCACAAGGTCCAGCATGGCACCTTTGACAGTTTCTCTGTCACTTGGAGAAGGAAGTTATCATTAATGATGACTTACTGGATTGCTGATGCCCTGCTGTCTCATCTCCAAGAGATACCAGAGTGATTGAAGTCCCTCATGAGTATCAGGGCTTGTGAACATGAGGTGGTTCCTCTATATCTGTAGATGACTGTTGCGAACGAGTGTTTGAGATCGCTTAAAAAATCATCAGCAAGGGTATCAGTAAAAAACTGATTTCATATTAAGCAATACCATGACAAGTTCTGTGGCAAGATCCACTCTGCTAATTACTGAACAGTTACGGCACACCAAGGAAAAAAGGAAGAAAACCCAAAAAACAACAAAATCTAAATCAAAACAGAAAGGAACCAAGAACTATCAAGGGGACTGTGTGTGTATGTTTAGGTGTATGTGACAAAAGGATGGTGAGGGCAAGGATGAAAAGGAATACAGCCTAAAAGCTCAACAGCACTCAAAAGTGTTTAACCTTAACTTACACCTTAAACTTAACTTATACTTTAAACTTAACAATTTAACATAGGAATAATGACAGCATTTAACCTAACTTATAACTTAACCTTACTTAGAGGCCTAACTTACTTCAATATCCAATGTACTTAAACATCTAAGAGAGCAGTATTTCTCACAGAATTTGCTATAGCATATGTGAACATTTATGCATACAGAGTCAGTGCAAGGTACTTGTGAAAAATTCCCTTTGAAGGCAATGAAATACTCACTGTGTATGCTTTTCCATCTCCTCATTTTGTGAAGAGTTGAGCCTCAAGGAGTGGGGGGTATTGGCCCAGGATTCATTGTTGTTCAGCAATCCTCTGAGTACAGCAAATGTGGGAGTTTGTGGGCTCTGAGAGGCCCTGCTCAGAAGGAGGTTGCCGATCAAAGCTTCTGCAGTCCAGAAGAACTCACACGTTCTCATTTTGGACCACTGTTTATAGGGTTGCAAGAGAGTGGGCTTTAGTCATAGCAATGTTTCATCCTGGCCACAGTGTGGGTTGGCACACTTTCCAAGAAAGTGTGAGAACAGGGATGTTATGCTATGCAAGGAAGAAAAATAGTTTCCAAGGCTGTTCATAAAGAAAACAGGAGCTTGTTAGACAGCAGGAGTTCCTGGGAGCAAAGTGTTTCTGCTAAGATCAAGAGCAGCTGAGCCCAGGTGCTGTTTGTCAAAGCCGAGACCTAATGAGCATTTCTCAGGTCACAGTGTGGCCTGGAAGGGGTGGGGGAGGGATGCACCACCACAAGGACTCAGCTGCTCAGTCTTCCTGGCTGGGGGTCCTGTGGCCACCTAACCCTGCCCTTCCATTAATCCTTCCCGAATAACTCTCAGTCAGCTCCTCATCCATCGCAAGACAGAACTCCACGCACTCAGCTGGCTATTGCCATCGAGGGTGACCTATTGTCTCCTGGTCTCCTTGCCTCTCTTTCCGAAAGAGCCTGAATCCTTCCATTCCAACAGCTTTTTTATGCTCTGTGATATTCCTCTAAAAATGTAGTATATTTTTAAATTCATGCAGGGAGACATACAGGACACTGAAGGTCCTCAAGCTCTGTGTTTACAGAGACAGTAGCATATAGGATATGGGTTGCACAGAAAATAGTGATAATAAGACAATTTTTTAGGGTGGTATTTTTAGTCTGTAGATAAATTCCTGAGCTGCTTGAATGGTCTGATAGCTGACCCTTGTAACAAGTAAGTGTTTTCAATAAAGAGGGAGACTGTCAGGTTCACATGCTCATAAGTTGCTTTTCAGTATGTCTCTATTGAACTGTAGCTTTATCTGTTAGTGCATATGAGTCAGGAAGGCTGTTGTCCTTGAATCAAAATTACATTTTAGGATCCACAGTACTTAAAACTATCATAACAAGTGCATAGCTGCTAGAAAGACTTTCAATGCGTAATCAAAACTTGCACAAAATCACCCGAGCCCACTCTTTCAAGATATATATAGAAAGTACACAGTTTCTGAACATCCTGTAGCCAATAATCTTTTGTTTCAGAAGAGACATTTGATCAAAGATTTCTGGTAGTTTTGTGCCAAGCTAGGAGTTTGTATATGGAATAGAAGGTATTTTGTCTATGTGAAGAATAATGTGGCTTCAGAGAGCTATTTGAAGGAAATACAAATACTCTGCAGCCCACACTAGAATGTAGATGGTGCCCTACCTTTCCATAAGATAATTTCTCTTAGGGATAAAATTACTCTGTGCTTCTTTTCCAGTTCACTTTATTTTCAGGAAGGGAAGGTGAGATTCCAGATAGTGTAGTTTTGAAAGGGAGGTTAATGAAGACAAAAACCTGCATCTGTAAAAGTCCAGTTTTCTGTGTTTGCTGTAATTGGTAATTATTTTGGGAGTTCCCTAAATTCAGAAAAACAATGTCTTAAAGTGTTGTCTAAGTTATTTGGCTACAGAAAGTATAGTCACATGGAGTGATAACTTACTGTAATGTAGCCATCTGTAATGGTCTCTGGAGAACAATCCATATCCTTGATTGTATTGGTCTTTTCATGGTAGTGCTTAATTATTGAAGAGGCAGAGGTTAGTTATCATACAGTGAATACTTGAAACTCTTCTGGGAGTGAAGCAAGTCCACTCTTAATGTGAATAGAAGGGCCAAATGAAGCCAGTGTCTTTAAACAGTACATATCCTCAAACAAAATTAGGAGAACCTTATTCTTACCTTTAGTACATGTACTCTCTTTTCAGACCTGTCATATGTTCTAGATTTAAAATCACTTTTGTAGGGGCCAGACTCCTTTGTAATATAAACCATCAAGAAATAATTCTACATTGGATCAATTTTGATTAATTTCTTATTGCAAGAAAAATAAACATTTGGTCCTAAAATTTTATTAGACTAAATCTTGGAGTTTTTACAATAGCTCAAAAAAAAAAAATCTCTTCTGCATATGTAGTCTTTTTTTGTGGTAATGGCTCTACAGGAGACACAGCAACTTTCACTTGTCACTGAGCCAGTGACAAGTGAAAGCTAAGATGAAGTCCTTTCCCAGACCTGGGTTCCCCTCTAGGAAGTTTGGTGTTTTCCTTCTCATACTCGCTGAATTATCACTGGACCTCAGGGCAGAATTTTAGGTGTTTTAGATAAATCCCTTTTCCTGTGTAAGTTAACCTTATAAATCCACAGTTATGTGAAACAGTGCTTCTAACACAAACAATAAATAAATCCTTGCACCCTTAGTTAAAGGTATAAATGAAAATAAGGGCTTTTTTACTTTTGTCTTTGTTATTCTTAAGAGAACAGTATGGCATACAGTGTGTGCTCATGATAAAATTGGCATGCAACTTAATTTTTATGAACCATAATCATTAACTTAAGGATTCATGGTTTTATTCAGGAGGAAAAGCTTTCTTCCCTCATATTATTGAATGAAATCCAGTCATTTTTAGTAAGACTGCTGACTCTGGGCTTCAAATTTATTTTTGCTAAACTTCAAGAACTGACAGTTCAAGCTAGGTAATCACTTCCCATTTCTGAATCTAACCATGTCATATTCTCAGTAACTAATACAGTGTCTTCTGATCCAAATAGCTGATATGTTTCTACTGCTAGAGCATTCCTAAACTTTCTTTAGGGATTTGGATGCTTACTAAACAGACATTACTGAATGTCTGTTGTTTAAACTGTGTTACGGTTACTTAATAGTTTATGCTAAAAAAAGATAATTTCTGGGGATAGGCTGCTGAGTGAAGCTTTAGTTTTTATTTAAATCAGCCTATTTGAATTGAGATAATTTTCTGTAGTTTATGAGCTAAATAACAAATGTTAGTTTCTTACCAATTTAGCTAGATTCAGATGATCTCATGTACCCTACTTTGTTGTGTATTTGTTATCTTATGATTGTATTACCTTTTAGGCAACATATCCTCTCAATCTCATTAAAATGTGATGCAGTAGGATCTGCATACATCAGCAGCTCTTCCTCTAGCTGATGCTTGAAATCCTTTTGTCTTCCAGCTAGTCCACTGCTAGTTTTTCCCAGTTTTTGGATGTCCTTCTTTGAATAATAGCAATATAGTCTTTGTGTTTCCTGTTACTATGGCTCATCTTGAAGATTTCCATAGGAAAGGATATTTGACTACTGTTTCTTAATTACTCCAAAGTGATCAGTGAAAAAGTTGAATGGATTCTAAATAACAATACCTGTTCCCCAAATTAAAACAAAATCCTTTCCCATAGCTTATTTTTGAGGGCATTGTGAATTTAAATGTTCTATCCTAGTTCCCAAAGAAATTTGTTGTCCTACAGAAATATTGCCAACAGTCTCATTAAAAAACAAAACAAAACAATAAAAAACTAACCAACCAATCAAACAAAAAAACCCCACCAAAACAAAAAAAACACCCCCAAAACCCGACTGACAAAATGCCACCACAAAACACCTTAATTTGAAATAATAAAGATTAAAAGTTTCATAGATAGGACTCTCTGTAAAAGAGCAATTGCCTCAATAAGATGCTGTTACTTTGGTTGGTTTTTTTAAAGGAGAAAAGGTTCATTTTTCATCGGCATAACTCGTAGAAATTAATTGAAAGAGAGGAATTATTGTCCCTTAGCAAAGACCAAATGGAACATTCCAGTACATTTTTAAGGGCCATACCCTAGCGTTGCCCAGAGATGGACCATGTGTTCCATGCTTTCAACATCCCCGTTTGCTTTGCCACCGTCTTAGCACTGATCTGCGTTACATGAAATGCAGTGCATTGCACAAGATGTCTGTCAGGAGCACTGCCCCTGAAGTAGTGATTTTCTGCACGTTCATCCTACCTCATAAAGAGCACAGGATTTCTGCCAGCAACTGAATCTAATGTTTCTTTCACACACTGAAACCTGTCAGGCATAGAACACTGCAGCTTACTCCTGCTTTCTTCTTAACCTTCTCCTGATGAGATTGTATCAGGATAGCATGTGGTCAGCAAGTGGGATGTTGTAGGGTAGGCAGAGAAATTCAAATAGGACCAAATTGTCTGGAGGACCCTCACTGAGACAAGTGGCAGCAGTGGACAACAAGAGTGGAGAAGTGAACACAAACAAGAAGAGTGTTGGCAAGGGAATTGGAAACATGGGAATGAGTGAAGGAGAAATGACTGAAAGAGCCTTATATGGCTGGCAGATGTGTGATGAAGTGAGGGGCTAGATGTAGCCTACATCTTACCACCATCCTTTTTTTGATATTTGCTTACTTGTTTGATAATATGTGTTTATTCAGTGTTCAAATGAAAAGATAGGGCTAGGAAACAGAGTAGTAAGTACACTGTTCTATTTATATGAAAATTAAAAATTGTTCTTCAGATGCAATATATTATGGCAATATTATATGTTGATCAGATCAGAGCCAGGTTGGCTTTGTTGACTTTGCTGTGTTCAAAAAATCAAACAAACATTTTTTTCATTTACCTTCCTGCTCCATTTCTCTTGTTATCAAAGCATAGCAATTTTGTTTTGTGAAATACTGAGTAGAAACAATGTTAATATTTTGTTTTTCTTCCTTATGTCAGGGACAAAGTCAAATTTAGAATAAATACTGCCTCTTACTACAATACATAATACAATGTATAACATTTCTTTCAACAGCACTACAGAATGAAGTCAGGTGGAAAGGAAAAGATCTGTTTTCTGCTAGTAATTTAAAGACTCACTATTCTCTATTACCTTCAGTTTTCCCACGAATGATGTATATTTAATATAAAAACTATGTGAAATGTACTTTGAATGTACTTTGAAAACTTTGAATACACTGTGTTTTACTTGTTACTTTCCTTTTTCCTTAACCTTCTGTGAACTCTTTGAAGGACTGCCACTGCTTTACTGCAGATGAAAAATTGTAGCTTTGCCAGGCATTGTGTTCTGTGAAAGCTCATATGTCAGCTAGACTTGATAGCAGGCTGTATGTACATGCTGCTTTCTGTTCAAATAATAGTACTTCTGAGCCTTCTTCAATCTACCTTTGGCTTACTCAGAAATTCCATAATGGGTCCCTGAAGAAAACACTGTCTTCTCCAGGATTTTGTAGAGGAAAACTTAATTCTATTGAAGCTTTCTTAAATTGTTTCAAGTTCACAAATAATAGATTAAAAAAATGTTGGAATTAAAGGCAATTTTAAGGGTCAAATGTATAGAATAAGAATGATTTCTTACAGCAAGATAGTTTGCTTAAAGTGCTGTTGAGATAAATATACCTGCAGTTTGCATCTGCTTTTTTTCTGGATTTAGCTGTGTTCTGAAGGCAGTCCATAGTACACAAGAATGCCCCTACATGCTCAATTTGCTTTCAAGTACTTTATACCTAGCAATTATTTTTATATAATTTGGAGGCTAGTTTTTTAAATATAATGTAAAATTATACAGATTGAAATTTCTAATAATATTTGCATTTTGTTTCAGAGCAGAGCAGAAGAGATGATTTGGAAGCTTTGGGTCATATGTTTATGTATTTTCTCAGAGGAAGTCTTCCATGGCAAGGTTTAAAGGTAGTGGGCTTTGATATCTTCCTCTGTCCTATTTCCAGATCATCAGCTTTTATTGACCTTTGCAGTTTTTTTGAATGTGTGTCTGCAAGCTGTATAACTTCAGAAGCTTGTTTGTTCTTCTGTCATAGGCTGATACATTAAAAGAGCGTTACCAGAAAATTGGAGACACTAAACGAGCAACTCCTATAGAAGTATTGTGTGAAAACTTCCCAGGTAATGTCTGCTGTTAATAAAACGTTGTGTATTAATTTATAAAATGAAACTGGCATTAGTAATTGCTTAATATCTGGGTTTAAAGTTAGAGTGTGTATAATAGATCACAGAATATCAGAATGGGTCTGGTTGGCAGGGACCACAGCAGGTCGTGTGGTCCAACCTCCCTGCTCAAGCAGGGCCATCCCAGAGCACATTGCACAGGATTGTGTCCAGGTGATTCCTGAATATCTACAGTGAAGGAGACTCCAGAATCTCTCTGGGCAGCCTGTTCCAGAGCTTGGTCACCTGCACAGTAAAGAAGTTCTTCCTCATGTTTGGGTGGAGCTTCCTGTGCATCAGTTTCTACCCATTGCCTCTCCTTCTATTGCTGGGCACCACTGAGCAGAGCCTGGCTCCGTCCTATCGACAACCACCAATATATATTAATCAGGTCCCCTCTCAGTTGCCTCTTTTTGAGGCTGAACAAGCCCNAGAACCCTCGGGTCCTTCTCTGCGAGGCTGCTTTCCAGCAGGTTGGCCCCCGGCCTGTGCTGCTGCATGGGATTATTCTTCCTTGTGCAGGACCCTGCATTTGTCTCTGCTGAATTTCAGGAGGTTTCTCTCTGCCCATCTCTCCAGCCTGTCAAGGTCCTTCTGAAGGGCTGCACAGCCCTCTGGGGTATCAACCACTCCTCTCAGCTTTGTGTTGTCAGTGACATTGCTGAGGAGGCCTCTGCCCCTTCATCCAAGTCCTTGATGGATAAATAAACATGACTGAGCTCAGACAGAAGAATTATCCTGTGAAGCAGCAGTAGGCTAATGCTGTTGTTCTTCAAATATAGAGTCTTCTAAAGGAAAAATTAAAAAAGAATGCTATATATATGCTTACAGTGATCAACTAGTCTGCACTTGTATTTTCACACTGAAAAGTTTGCAAGCCTTTTCAGCTCAAATCTGGTGTCATACCTCTACTGAAAACAAGCTGCATTAGAAACAGCTTGAACTAATATTTAAAATAACTTGTAAGTTTCAGGTGTTACTTCTAGTTCTCTGTAAGTACAGGGAGAGTTAATGAGGTGTTGGAAAATTGGACAGAAGCAAATATGACTTTTTAAATAGTTGTAATAAAGTGCTTGGAGCAGGCGACATGTATGACATGGACATGATTTTGCCACAATATAAATAAACACCTTGAAAAGTAATCAAAATATCATTGATAAGCAAAGTGGATATCCTGAGAGTAGCTCATGACAAATGAAAGGAAATCCGTCCACAGTAGGCCTTGTGGACAGGAGGCTGATGCTTTATGTATACCTCTTTTTTTACCTTTCCTTAGTCTATGTAAAATTGATTGGAAAGAAAGAAGAAAGTAGAGGCATTTCTCTCCACACTTTCTTGCATGCTGTACATTAGAATTGGAACATTGAATGCAAGATGTCAGCAGGTAACGTGAAGGAAAAATTAGTGGTGTGTCACTTGCTTGGATATGTTTGGAATATGGCAGTATATCTCAGAATATGGTAGCATCTCAAAGAACATTACTACTATTAAGTAACTTTTTTTTCTGGTAATTCACAGATTCATGGTGAACAACTGTTCAGGTTTTATGGTGAGATGTACAGGTTGCTTTAAAATGAAATAAGGTGGTGGGGTTTTTTTGAGTTCCATTAAAATAGATAATGGCAAATATGTATATTTCTTATTTATCTAGAGGAAATGGCTACTTACCTACGTTATGTAAGAAGGTTAGATTTTTTTGAAAAGCCAGACTATGACTACTTACGAAAGCTCTTCACGGACTTACTTGATCGGAAAGGCTATATGTTTGATTATGAATACGACTGGATTGGCAAACAGTTGGTGAGTACAGTTCAGCTGTTAGTAATATAATGGGGTTTTCTGTGATCAGTTTTGAGTTTCATAAGATATGTCCATCTCTAGGCTGCTGTTAGAGCGCATGCAGATGCATGTTCTAACATCATCTTTTGGCTTGAGTGTTTCATATTCAGTCTCTTTCCAAATGTGCCCTTAATATCAAAGTATATCTCTGCTCAATCCAAAATGAGGTGGTAAAAATTCAGATTGGTTTTTGAGTTGAAGGAGCTTAAGGTTTTGCAGGTGGTTGTCATTGTTGCAGGTATTTTTTTTCCCAGTATTTTTAAAATGCAGAGCTGTAACTTCTCTGCATGAGTTATATTCCAGATATTTATCAGTTCATTATGAAGAAATATTTCATATTGTGTCATTCATTGCATATTTCATCGCAGTGCATCTAAGGTTTCAGGAAAAAATCTGTTTATATACTTCAAGAAAGGGTAGAGGATGGGGTTTTCTTCAGCTTCTCAAAATTTTCACTGCTTTTTAATACATAGGGAAGGGACAGCTAATATGTATTCTTTTGACCAGTTTCAGTTGATACACTTCACTCTGCAGTTCTCTAGGTGACTCTGAAAGAATTGTAGCATTTATGGCAAAATATTTTTTCAGTGTTTAGCATTAAAAGTGACTTTAAGCCTTTCATCAGGTTTCATCAGAATGTCCTAACTGCTAACTGCAAAAGTATCAGCATAAAGTCTTTCAGAATTAATGTGTGATAATACTTAGGATTGCTGCTTCATTAAATTCTGTAAGTCTTGGTTTGCTTTTTTTCTCATTGGTATTAGTAAATATCCAGTGAAGCTTCTGCTTTAATCTGATAATTTTGTGTTATTTGAAACTGTCAGATTTAAAGATTATTTTCTATTACAAACCAGTAACTTTTGGTGAGACTTAGAAATTTATTTTTTTTACCAGTTGCTACATATTATTTATATTTGTAGCCTACTCCAGTGGGTTCAATACATTCAGACCCTGCAATGTCTTCAAACAGAGAAGCATATCAGCACAGAGATAGATTGCAACAATCCAAAAATCAGGTAAGCTGCTCATGTAGGATTATCAGCATTACTATGTCTTTTGTCTAATTATTTGTGCTGTATTTTTATTAGAACTTGAAAATAAAATTGACTCTAGGTTTTCTTTGTTTTTACATTGATTTAAGTAGATCTTTGTTGAAGTCTACATACATAGAAATACATAAATATCTCCTAAAAGCTTGCTTGTTTGAAGCTCTGTTATAGTGTAGTGAGTCAGTAGTGAATTTTCTCCCTACTCACACTTCTTTACTTGCTGTCTCTCCTCCATGCACTGTATCCTCTCCTTCAGTCCTAATGTATGTATAACATTTTCACTTCCGGTTTTTTTAAACCAGGCTAATGACTGAGGTAGTAACAATGTTAGGAATTCAGAGCTGTGTCCATTTACCTAAGCAAAATTGCAGGGTTGTGTTAGTTTGCTTTTTCTTGCTAGGAATGTTGAGGTTTAGCTGCTTCACCTCTCTATGAAAATGTATATGAAGGCATGTGTAAGTATGTTGATAATATGGAAGTGCAATCTATACAGGGATTGAGTGTGTAGTGCTTCTGTGCTTTTTAAAAATAATATATAATAATTAATGCACGAATTGTTTATTTTAAAATTTTTTTTCTTCTTTTGCATAAATCCTAATACATTCAAAAATGATAGTCAACAGACCATAGGGCGGCTTGGGACTCACAGCAAACCAATCCACATCATTTGAGGGCTCACCTGGCGTCTGACAGACATGGTGGCTCTGTACAGGTATTTTCTGCTTCTTTGCGTGACTTAAATCAGTTGTTTTGCATGACATAATACTACTTGGCTGTAATGTATCACGTGATTCATGTTTTCATATTAAGATTTCTTACCAGTAATGTTCAGAATGCTGCTGTTACTTATTACTTAACAGTTCAGCTGTCAAACTGAAATTAAAACAGGTGCTGAAACTATGGAACTTTTTGTTTATGGAATTTTTCTTGTATCTTTCTTAGTGAAAGTCTTAAAACAGTCGAACTGTCTTTTTACAGAATATATACTTACCTTAGTGAAAGCAGCTGAAGTTTAGACATTTAATGTGTTAGTTGTGTTAGCAGCTAAAAAACACTGTTCACTGAATTCAGTTTTGCTCAAGTAATGTTTTTTTGTTCCTTAAGTAAACTTCAAATTAAAATGCTCTTTAGTGATGTTTGCTTAAACTTTACTCCTTTTATTCAAAGTATAATTGACTAGAAGAGTGTTCCCAGGGCAGTACCTCATGCATACCAGTGAAAAAATGAGTAGAAACCAACAGCTTTTCCTTTATTATTAGTTTATTTCATCTTCGAAGAGCTCTTTTCCTGGTTTGTTTTCAATTTTTAAAATTAATTTTTGACTTTTTTGATGTCTCGCTCTTTGAATATATTTAGGGTGAAATAGTTGGAGTAATACGTAAGGAATAATTACTGAAAGATTCAAAATGCCAGCTGTGAAGTCTACATGAGCTTTTGAGCTTTGAGTCCAAAAGGAAAATGATTTAACTTTATGAAATCTTATCTGGACAGGGGGTGTCGTGTGGAAATCGTCTGCTGTGTTTTTGATTATGACAATCTAAGTTACATACATTTCTTCTGAAGTTTTTGTTTTGGAAAAAAATTGTCAAGACCCGAAGAAAGAATAAAAAGTCTAGGGTACAGAAAACAGTGCTTCAGTCCTGGCAGTGTGATAACATTCTCTAAATTTTGTTGCTTTAGAAACAGCTGTCATGTGTCATGTAATAAAATCCAGTAGATGATAATTATTATTGTGTATCAAGAAAAGTTTAAAAGTTGTTTTGTGCTTCCCATTCAGAAGTGTTTAAAAAGCTTTACCTGTATATCTAACTTGAATTACAATAGTTCCCTCAATAACGTAAGTGTTAGAGTTAATCATTTATCTTTTGGGAACAGCATAGTCATGGGGAATCAAAAATGGGTTTGAAGTATCTTCCAAAATTTCTTTTTCCATTTTTTAAGGTTAGAAAACTACCCATTGAATTTGTTAAATTACAGTTAGTAGAACTTTCTAAGTGTCATCATATGACTCTGTTGGCAATTGTGATGCTTAAGAAATGTTTTATTCTTTGTCAGGTAAAATGTAACAATTACAAGAAATTTTCTTCCTTTGTAGAATATGTTAAATACCCTTTGGGGGTGGGGAGAACGTTTTCTAGGAAATAACACAAGTAACACTAGTATTCCTTACTGTTAATATGGTATTTGTATTCTTTTTCCTCAAAGGATACAGGCAGTCTTTCTGAGTTCAGATCATTTAGATGAGTTGAGGCTAAGCAATTGCCACATGAATAAAGCACTGTGCAAAACTGCAGCCATGGTCTGTGCCTTTGAAGATCAAGTGTTGTGCAGCAGGGTGTTTTCATATTGGCTTGCTTTTTGTAGTGGAGTGGTCATGCTTCCTTATTAAGGGCACTTAAAAAATCACATAATATCTCCAGTTATGCTGTGACATAGACCCTGGCTGTTGTCAAACATCCCTTTGTTGCAGGGATACTAACTGAATCATGCTATTTGTTAAGTTGGTTCATTAGCTAGCTACTTCAGTTGGATTCTTAATTGCTTTCAAGGAGACAAATTCTAAAAGTTCCACAGAAAATTATTCAAAGGAAAAGTTGAGTCTGAGGTGAAAATTAACATGTATTTATTTTTTTCTGTGATGTTAGTGAGCCATTGCTCATCTTTGAGATAAGTTTTAAGAATTATTCTGCATGACATGAAAATCTGTCAGATTATTTTAAAGTGACAGTGGAATGTTTTTAGGTCAGCACTATTAGTTGTCTGTAATACTACTACTGCTGTCATCTCTGAGGTTCTTTTTTAGGAAATTATTAAAATGTGCTAGTGATTCTTTTCTGTGACATACGTCAAGTGGACTGAATGCTGGTGTATATGTTTGTTAGCATACATTTTTATGCTCTAAGTAATGATAAATTCAGGTGGGAACTATTGAGGTTCAAACAGGTTTGTTCATTAATAGATACTGTTCTGGTTTTTGCATTAATTTAATTTATCCCAGACCCTAGGCCTGTGTTCAAAACATCCTAATGTGCTTAGACATGTCTAATTTTACTTTGTAGCATCAGTTAAAGTTCAAATAGTATTAGGAAATTGAGTTGTAAAGAGAAGATATCCCTTCTTCCACTTACCTCAGTCCATCTTTCTAGTTCATGTAGACTTATTAATGACCAACTCCCAGCAATTCATTCAACAACTTCTTTTGTGCCTTTGTTTTTTATGTTTGCCTCAGTTCACAAAATGTCGGTTGTACAACACTGAATTCTTTCTCTGCATGAGCTACAATCTGCCTGTGCACTCATAAAGACTGTATTAATCTGTTCCATTATTTTTTTGTACTCACTGATCTTCCTCTTATCTCTTTCTGCTTTCCCATTGAGAAATTCTTTAAAAGGAGGTTAGATTGAAAGATTGGGTTAACGAGTTCCCAGTAAAGTACTTAGGAACTGCTTGAAGGGTTTTTATATTTGATGTCAAGTAGTTTTGAGTTGCAAGATTCCTCTCCTTCAAGAAGTCAAGATAGTAAAGCGTTAGATGAAACAAATCAATTTTCCTAAGGTTTTGTGAACTAAAAAGGTATTCTGATGACTTTTATTCTTTTGTCTTAACTGAAAACTTTTTGAAGGTAAAATAAAGGATTATGTAGTATCACTACTGAATTGCTTAGAGATGTAGACTGGCTTTAGTTTTTGAGTGGAGAATTCAGGTATTGAGGTTCTTAATGGAATGAAGGGTTTTTTTCTATGTCTGTTTAGAATTTTTGCAATTCCTTGTTGTGATTATAATAATGAAAATCAGCAAAATTTTTTTTTAATGTTTTGGCAAACTTTCTAACTGGTTTTTGAACATAGCAAGTAAAAGATTAGTTTACATACGAGTCTAAAACAAAGTATAGAGGCTGAAGATTTACTGTTGCCATTTAGGGAATTGGTATTTAGGCTTAACTTTGTCTTGTTATAAATGGCCCTTATCAAGCTTCCAGAGGACCATGTATGG
Organism: Gymnorhina tibicen; assembly: GCA_013399875.1. Classification (NCBI taxonomy): domain Eukaryota; kingdom Metazoa; phylum Chordata; class Aves; order Passeriformes; family Artamidae; genus Gymnorhina; species Gymnorhina tibicen. Next base: position 15,010 of record VXAZ01000987.1, on the reverse strand, counting down.
AAGAAATCAATCTGTTCCAGAATTCATGTGTTATTAACGGCTAGTGGGTGGATTTTTTGTTTCTTTACCTCATGGCATAGAGGGTAGCAAGAAACAACCAATGTGATGCATAAGCTTCTTTATATAGATGCTCTTCATATTAAAGAACTGATTAAATTTAAAGGAACTAAATTTAAACGAGGATAAGGTTATAAAAATGGTTAGTTTTCAGTTTAGTGGTTATTTTCCCACTTGTAAATAGGTGAGTAGGTTAAGTTAATCTTCAATATTGAGATACTTCTAATTTGAAACTTTTAAAATATTTGTTTTCTGAAACCTAATTCTGTGACTATTCAGGGAGAAATGTTATTCATCTACATTTTGTTAACAGAATTTGTACGTGCAAAACCGTTACTTAAATATCCTAATTTTTTCACTTTAGTCGTATTCAAATCTTCTAAGAGATGAGTTGTGCCTCGCATTTTTCATCAGGCTATTGATTTCATCAAGGGAAATCCATTCCAACTTGAGTCACAAGTAGAGAAATTAAATTAAAAGTTTCTCTTAGAGCAAACTTAGTTTCATATATCAGTGCTTCTTTCTCCTAAAGTTTTAACTTTTTATCTGGATCTACTGTGATGAATTTTCATTTGCCTTATTTGTGGTACATTCTGGCAACAGAATTTGATGTACCACTCCTTCAGTGCATACGATTCCTCTGGATGACTTATTCTTGCTCAATTCTGTTGTACTCCCATATCTTCCTGCCTGTGTTGGGCAGATTTTTGAGCTGATTGGCATGTAGTTGGAGAGAAAAGTGCAATGATCGGCCTAACTTATTAAAGGCTTTTTTAGGTCAGATTGCAAAGTACTTTACCAATGTAACATGGAATTAAATTCATACAGCTGTAGCCTTACTGACAGTGGAATTGAAGCACTCCTGCCTATATCTTGTACTCCTTTGTATGAGTCTTCGTTAGTTTCTGGTTTCTTCATCTTAGTGATGAGCTCCTAGAGCTGCTTTCAGCAGTAGTAGATTTGAGTGAAACTCAGGGCATTTGTGATTCTGGAGAAGCATGACTGATGCTGTTTTTTGGATTTATACTATATACCCTTCAGTTCACTTACGCTTTCAGTGGTCATAACTCTTTCTAGAAAGAAGAACTTTGTATTCCTCCCATCTAAACTAAGTCACGCAACAGACAGTTACACTTGATAGTATTTGTTTGTGTATTTGGTGAATGTGTATGGGTGTGTGTGGGAAGGACTATGGTCTCTTTCTCCTTGATATCTATCAAAGAGACAGATTATCTGTTATTGACCAGAGCAAGGCAGGACAGGCTTTTGCTATCTGGTGTGAAGTTTTCAACAATTTTGAATTCTTGTAAAGTAAACAGTCAAAATAATAAACTAACTTAGGACAAAAGCTATCTTGGAAAGGGATTTATCCAGCTAATGGAAACCACTGTCAAGAAAAACTAATAAGTTTGAAGTCAGTTTGAAGAATAAGCTTCAATAATCTTTGTTCTTTGTTACCAGATAGTAGTGCATTGACCCCAGCAGAGGATGATTTTTGCCATCTTTAAAGATGAAGTCAGTTTAGATTAGTACAACACATACATAATACTTGCAATATAATTAATGTAGGAAGAAGTTTTAGATACCTACTTTCATATTTCTCAATTCAAATGAAGATATATACATAGTTGAGTTTGATCTCTTTTCTTGAATGTGGTGTCCAAGAAGATAGATGTGAATCATTGAACAGGTGTTCCTGGGAACGAAGTGTGAAGGGGAATGTCACGTGAAAGCTCTACAGATGCTACAGTTGGGCAGTGTGTTTGATATTTGTGTAAAAGTCATACATTTTTTCATTTGTTTTTAGGAAAAGAGAAGAAAGGAAAGGAAAGGAGTTTAGGAAAGGAGTTTTTGCAAATGCCTCTGCAAACTGTGACTTGTTCTTTACAACAGTTAGGAATGCTAAGTTGTATTGTATTTGCTTCCCATCCAGAAAGGGGCATGTAGCTGTCTTGTTTTTACTTGATGTACCCTACTTTTATTTGAGTAAACTGAAGACAAAGGCTTCTGTTTCATGTCAACCACTGTTACTCAATCTTGAGCATGGATCTGAGGATCTTTTTAGAAAAGTTCCTTTTAAGTCTAGATTATGGAGGAGAAATCCTGCATTATTAGGGCTGCAGGCAAGGTTGACTACAATATTAATTGTGTGGTATTGCTGTATATGGATTAGTACAGGCTGTAGTTGTGGTTATATAGTTATATAGTTAAGCACAGGAAGTTCCATGTGAGCATGACCCCACCAGTGATCCCTTCCAACTATAAATAGTTCTGTGCTTCCTTTGGAACCAAACTCATTTGGTGGGCAAGTTGAGCAAATTTTTTTTACCCTTACATTTTTATGACTGCTCCTGTCTTAGCAAATACTTCTGATGCACTTTTCCACTTTGGGTATTTCACAAGACACAATGAAATGATCTTTACAGTAAGATACCTGGTGAGGTGGTTGGGATCATACTATATCCCCTTTCTTAGTAAATATGGACAATGATGACAACACAGAATATTCTGTGACTCTGTAAAATCCAATAACTACTAACCCAGGATGTTTGGTTGAGGATGCTTGCCGCACCATCTTAAGATTTGTTGAAGTGCAATTCCTACCTATTTCTGTCACTGAATGTGAAGTGCTTCTGTCATGTCCAATGAGATGAAACTAAGCTTAAGACATACTTATCATTGCAGTAATAAAGTCCAGTCTCCCATAATTCCTTCACTTATATTGACTAAAATTTAAGTAGTTAGATTCCTGCAATCGGTCGTATTTTATTTTGTTACAAGCCTGCAGAGTTTTTTTGGCAGTGGCTCCTATTCTAATGAAATTAGAAAAAGGAGAAAACTTGGCCTGATGTCAGCATGTGGCATGGAAAATGCCGTGAGTGCAGCAAACTTCTGAAGCTCTGTACTTAGTTACAGTAGGAACTACAAAACAGACCTCCATAGGCTAGACTCTTAGTTCTGGTTATAAATAGATGAGACATAACTGCTATATTAAGAGAAAAGCTTGGAAGAGTTAGGGAAATAATATTACGGTGATGACTTTCCTTCCCTCTCCTTTCATCTACCTTAATCTCTGACAATCAGGCAACAGCTGGTAATAATCTCGAATTATGGACTGCTATTGGTCTCTATAACAGATTAATTTTTTACAGATGTTTTCTGCAAACTCTTGTATTATTTCTCCAGAATGGTATTTTTATGCTTGCTTCCTTGCCAAGCAGTTGCTGTACTTAGTAGCTAGTAGACCTCTCCACGGGGTCAGTCAAGTCTTTAATGGGTTGATTACCGCTGTCAGCAGCTCTGATCAGATAGATACTTGTCTACAGCCAGTTAACCATCTTCCTTTTCATATTCTGTGGGGTGGATAACAGAGAGGCCTCTGGAATGGCTCCATTTGTCATGCAGGAAAGCTAAAAGGAACTGAGAGAGAGAATATTGGGTTCCACTTGGTTTAAAGTCAGAACAAATATTCCCAGAGAACCACAGCATTCACAGTGACTTGAACAATTTATATAGGAATTTGAGAGTAAACTAATAGGAATGAAGATTAATATGATTTTTATTAATTTTTCTGGCAGTAGGTGTTTTTGTGTTCTAAAAATCAGACACCATCTATAGTCTTAGATCTAGAAGATGGTCTTAGTTTTCACCTTTTCTGGTTAGTGCTCTTTGAGATAACAACTGAATCAGGCTGTCATATTCACTCTGATATAAAGACCTAAACTAAGGAGCACAAATACACTGAAGGAGCAGACATAGGGTTAGACTGACTGAATTGGTATCAGAAAAGCGCTTAGTGCCTTCTCTTAAGGCTCTGAAGAGATGTGGGGGAGATAAGCAAACCTGATCCACAGAGTTGCTTTGCTTTGTCCACTCACCTTGAGTCTGTCATGTAGATGGCAGTTCCCCTAAAGATATGAAAGGAAAATTACAAGAGCACAGGGATGCCAGAATAAAACCTGGAAAAGATGCTGTTACTGGAATAAAAATAACTATGGAAATAACAAAAAATTACTGGTTTTTAAGATGTATTGTAACCTTAGGAATTAACAAATGTATGTCTGGCACTGGCATAATTTCAGGTCTTTCTTGTGATTTCAGGTAGTAAGCTCAACAAATGGAGAACTGAATACAGATGACCCAACTGCAGGCCGTTCAAATGCACCCATCACAGCTCCTGCAGAAGTAGAAGTAATGGATGAAACAAAGTATGTCCTTCTTTTTATGTCCTTTGGATCTTGTGTGCTTGACTGCTTCACTATTTTTCTGATACAGTTTTTCAGAAGATATTGTCTGAATTGAATAGCCATTGGTGAGGGGCAAAACTATAGTGCTATACTTAATTTTGTCTTTAAGTTTTTAAATAGTAGAGTTCCTATAGCTTATGCTTTTTTAGGCTAAGTCTTCAATGACATGTCTTACTATGCTGGCTAGAGAAGTGCATGCATTTTTAATATTTCAACTCATTTTGAAATATTTAAGATAGTGTTCTGACAACCAAAAGCCATGTGCGAAAGATGTAAAATTCTTCCTCTATGTGGTATTCTGATTCTCTTTTTTCCCTTGCTCTCTTTCTGTATAGCTGCCAGAAAGTGTTGAACATGTGGTGAGTTATACAGCACAGGCAGGCAGAAATAGCCCCAGGAGCTTTGTTCTTGTTATTGGGTTTAAAACTAATTTCAGAGAACTTAAAAATAAAATGTCTGTTTAGAAATGACAAAATGCATTTCAATTCTATGAAACAATTAACTGTTTTTACAAAAAGCCACCTTCAGGAGCTATTCTGCCTGCTTCAAATCCTGCTTGCTTTTAAGTTGTGTAGTCTGTGATGTACTTTATGTCAACCTTTTTAATGGGTACTAGAATATTTTTTCTTACTTTCTATTCTGTTTGAATGGGGAAGGCATTCTTTTCAGATATTGTAGCATTCAGCTAGTGTATTAACATCTAGAAAATAACTCACGTGAATAGGTAATAAATGCTAGCAAATGTTTACACTTTTCCAGTTATCTCTGTAAACAAAGTATCTACCAGAGTATTATTCTTTGACAACCTTCTAACTAATCACTAAAACATAACTTCAGGGTTTCTTAATGTGTAAGAAAGTGTAATGAAAGGGAAAAATATTAAGGTCTGGTAGCATGAGATGGATAACTAATGTTTATATATTTGAGCAGTAAACTTAGACTTGCAAAATAGTACAGAAAAATATTCTTGATAGCTAAAGGCAGTATGAATTCCAACGTGTTTTATTTTATAATTGTGCTTGAAATAGGATTTTACAAGGTTATGGACCTAGTTTATTGCAAAATAGAGGCACAAAAGTATGGAGGATACATTAGTAGCAGAACAATTCAGTAGCAGCAAGTTTTCTACGACCCATTTTCCTAAATTTTAGGAAAAGGAAAACTTCTCAAAGTGCAATTTTTTCTTGAAGCAATTGTTCTACAGGTTCTGATTTTGGTAGTTAAGCTTCATCTGCATATGTAATTAATAATTTTGAATGGAGGTGTCTGTAGGGCCACGTTTTTGCACTGGCTTTCTGTGAGCACTGAGAAGAACCAAATTCTTTGCTGCCATCTTTGTAGAGTGCTGTATTATTTTAGTGTCAAGAATACAGTNNNCTATTTTTTTAAACAAAAAATATATATATTTGAAACAAAAAAAAATCCAGAAGCGCAAGGATGTTGATAGGCTGCCCATAGATAAATTCCCTGTCCCCTCTCTTCAGATAAGCACAGTGATAACTTCCCTTAGCTCATGTACACACAGAAAAAGATCAAATTTCTTGCACTTTGGCTGGTGCTTAGCACAATTAAACCCATTTTTAGTTACGTACTTTACTTAGTTATTTGCAGAAAGTTAAGAGAATTCTCAGGAGCCAAGATGCTCAGCTGCTTTAGAAGTGTAGAAGTTCAGTCTTTCTGATGTGAGTAAATAATGGACAAATATGCTATCCTTGACCTTTCTGGCCTACTCTTAACTGGTTTTCGTACAGACAAAGTGACTAGTCTCAGTGTCCTACTCTTTAGATTAATTTTCGTTTTTTTGAGTATGAAACACTCAAATTAATGTTTCAGCACTGTCTGTTTAAACTGCAGTTTCCTCAGTCACTGGAGGCTTTTCTGGAGGTAGAAGTTGTTTCATATTTTGGCAGTAATTAACATACATGTATGCCCGCTCACCCACACCCCCTCTCCTGCTTTGCTATCAAACGTCAATGCATAGATACACATGTTTTCAGAAACAGCACTGTAGGAGATTTAGATAATTTTACCTTTTAACATGATAATTACAAGCTTAGTATTGAAAGGGGTTGTGAGACATACAAACATTTGTTTATAGATTTTACACTGTGGAATAGTGTAAGGGAATGGGATTGCTAGTATCCTTCATGTCTGTGACATGGATATTTTTGGTTTGAAGGAGACATTGTTTTCTCAAGACTCTCACTTTGTGCCTCTTTTGTAATCTTTTCTCCACCTGAAAGTATGAACAAAGCTAACCTCTCTTGCTTATATCTTCTGTTTGTAGTATTTGCTCATACTCTGGGGAGACAAACTTGAATCTTTTTTAGAAATGCTTCATTCTTTGTTCTAGATATTTTCTTAGTTTTAGAAACTTAGCATGACTATATCTTCATTTAAAAGATTTAAAAAAGGGTGCCCCTCATGTAGGATTGCCCCCATTATATATATATATATGAGCACAAATGTAATTTGTCTAAATATTAGAGCTTCTGCTACCATTTCAGTGAAATACTGTAAATCAGAAAGGATAAGTTTGCAGTTTTTTTCTTCAGTAAGAATTTTATAGTTTTGAGACATTTAACCAACATTTAACCAAACATTTCATTGTTTGATAAATATTTATGTACTCGTGTGCAGTATATATTCTAAATCTTACGCCATGTCATTTTCATGGTGGCTGTGCAGCTAGCATGACTTAGCAGTGGGTGTTGTGTTTTGGGCATTTTGGTGGGTTTGTTTTGTTTGTGAGTGTTGGGGGCTGTGCTGCCCCGACACTTGGGGATCTACAGATCTCTCTGTAATCTTCTACAGATGGTCTTTCATTTATCACTGAGCAATTAACGTGTCTTTACTGTTTGCTAGCCATCAGAACAGTTGCTTCTATGAAGCATGTGTTATCTGGATAACCAAAAGGCTCTTCTGTGGGAAGGCAGAGAAAGGCAAACACGAAATGATTATATGATCTGTCCTTTTTGCATCTTGCATCTTTTTTGCCACTTTAAACACTTGTTACTAATCCTGCAGTAAAGTGCCTGCCACGTGCTTGATGGCAAATGTAAAAGCACAGCTATCTAAATACAAATGGCAAATTAAGTTGCTTTTCCATGTTGGCCCAAGGGACTGCTGAAATGGTGGAAGGAAGGGTATTTAACAGGAAATAAAGTATGATAATGTTTTAAGAAGGACAAGAAGTGTTCAAAACCATAATGCTGAGATTGCTATCTTAACTAATATCTCAAAGGTCACTTTGGATTATACAGAAAAAGTGCACTGTTTTTTGAGTTTTATAGATTGTTATTATACTGCCTGCTCTAGAAATGTTGTATAAACTACAGAAAAAGGTTAGCAGTCATTAAATGCTTTATTTAACAAAAAATCCTTTCCTAGAATTAGAAAGTTTTAAAACATATCTTTTCTGTATTTTTCATGCATATTGAATAGTATAATAAATTTGTGGTTTACTAGTCCTTAATACTGCACCTATCTATAGCTTTAAATGTGGCTCTAAGCAATGTAATATCTGTATTATGTATAAGTGACAATAACACCCTCTAGTGACAGTATTCTTAAGAACAAGTCTACATTGCTGTTATGAATTATACTCGTTGAGAGATTATGCACTATGGATCTCTCATTCAAGGTTATGTTTCTTTCATAAAATTATTGTCAGGCAATACAGACTGATCTGTCTTAATCCCCTGTAAAGGTGCATATATTTTAAAACTGTTTATTTCGCCTTGGAAGCCAACTTGAAGTCTAGCACTTCTAGATTCAAAAATACACGGTGTTTCAGTGTACTCAGTTCAAATTTCCAAGACAGTCCTGTGGTTTACAATTCATCATGGAGCTTGCATTCCTTTAGTGGTTTTTAGATATGATATATATTAATAAGATATTTATTTTCCCACATCAAATAAAAGTTTTCAGCATTTAGTGTTTTTTCCCTGAATTGAAATACAGTTAAATTTTACAATTAACAAAACCCAAACAAAACAACTGTTAATAGAAATTATACTTATTGTAGTAGTATTATGCAAACTCCAGAAGACCAGAGGATTAAAAAAGCATTGCTTTATGTTGGTTAAAAATAGAACTCTTGAATTTACCATTGCATAGTGCCCTTTTTCTCTGATTGACAGAGAAGTAGCAAACTAAATAGGCTGTGCAAAAGGAATAAAGGACAGTATGAGATTTGTAGTAAGGATGAGTTAAGATTTTCTGATAAGGAAAGCAAGAAAACCTAAAGTGTCCTTGAATTGCAGAGGATCCAAATAGTCCTAAGCATTTAAGAAGTTTCATATACTTGTGTTGTGCTCCATTTAAAATTTATTTAAAGAGTGAAGAGTTAAAAATTCTAGATAGCTGTTCTAGAATATAAATTAACTGTCTTCTGTACTTCCATCTTCCTACAGTTACTTATGTAACCTGGGTTCTCTATATGGTAATGTTATGAATCAAGACAATTTTTCTGTGGGCTTTACCGAAGGCCTGCTAATCTCAAACAAGTATAAGAGTGATTTGCCATCACAGTTGAGGGTATGATTTCCTCACCTACAGGATCATCAGATAATTCATGTTGAAAGGGAGGAGCACTGCAAAATCCTTTGCTTTGATATGTGGCATATGCATATATAAAATATGTGGGGTGAAAGAAGAATCAAACTAAATTGGAGTTCATACATCTACAAGTAAATTCAAAGCTTAAGTGATAATGAATGTTAGTGATTATAGGCAAATGCTAAAAAAAAAGGTTTAGTAGTTATGGGGGAATTTCAGTTACAGTCAGTGGCTACTACCCTTCAAAACCAATTATGTCTCTTCTTTAAGAAGTACTTTTAATTTAGTGAATACAGTATGATACTTCTGCTAGCTGTAAAAATACTTAGCTATGTAGTTTCCCCTACTGAATTTTAATTTTGGGCTTCCTCTTCATCAATAACCAATGTTTTTTTCTACTGAAAGTTATGTAACTCTCAGAGCAGTTCTGGTCTGCCTCTGCCCACTGCTACTTTTTCAGTGACTGAGCGACAGAGTGCCTTGGATATTTTCAGAAGGTAACTTCTGTCTCCCCTTACTTTGGATGTTGTTCTCACCCCCTGTAGAACCTTATTTTTAGCCCCTTATTCTCCCTGATTTTTAAATGCTTTCCCCTTTTCCCATATTCCAAACTAAATCATCTGGATTCCTTTTGAATTTTAGTGATATAAAATGTTTGGTAGAACTTAAGGATTTACTGATCAAGGCTATTGATGCAGTACATTTATATGTTCATTACTGTTGTACTTTGTAGTTTAAGACTCGTCAGTGTATAGCACTGCAAGTGAGAATTCAATAACCAAACCACAGAACTCCATGGGGCAAGCTCTACTAAAGTAGACAGCTTGCATGTTCAGTTTTGATCATCACACACACTGTGAAAACTTTAGTGTAAAGCTTTATTTTTAAAGGTGGTGTTCAGGACCTGGAAGTTTCTTAAAATAAGCGTAACAGTACAATTTAAATGAATTTTTTTTTGTGTTATTTGTTGCTTTCCTCTTTAGTTTATTTTCAAAAGTACTTTCTGGACTTCTGCAGTCCTCCTCTATATTATCTATATCTAACTCGCTCCAAATCTTTTTCATTTTGTAGTATGCTTTCATATACTTCCAGATTGTCTCTATTTGCTAAGTGAAATTCACAGTATTTGTCAGTTTCAGTTTAATTCATGTAGTATGCAATAAGGCGGAAGAGAGAAAATCAGTGTTCTTTATATTTAAGCTGTGGTTTTTCACTGTAATAGTATTATCACAGCACTGAATCAGAACATTAATTACATTGTTCATGAACATTTTCTTCTAAAATATCTTGTGGAATAGCCTTGGAGAAGGTTTTTCCAAGTTCGGGTTGACAAAGGAAGCTCAAATTGTTTTCTTGTTTTAGCAACAATAATGTCTTAAGTGCACAGTTCAGGTGACAGTCATAAGCACAAGCTTCTATTTGGCATATTGCCAGTTAATAGGAACGAGTACTCAGGTAATGGAACATTCTTTATTCTTACAAAAGCTTTTGTAAGTCAGCCTATACTACCTATGCTTTTGATACTCTTAACAATACTCTAAACTTAATAGCTACTTGTATTACAGCTTTTTTAGTTTGATACTTCTTTCCAAAAAAAGGTGAAATGTGTCAAAAAAATCTCTACTTGAGTTTCTTTCTCTAATAAATCAATTGCCTGCAATAGAGCTTAATGTGTTCCTTGTGATGCTGGCTATACCTGAGCTACATACTTCAAAGGAGACGTACAGTAAGCAGTTTAGTTTTGTGGTTTCTTCTTGTGTCATATGTAATTCATGTCACACTTGCAGGTGCTGCTGCTTATTCAAGCGGAGGAAAAGGAAAGCCATTCAGCGCAACAAATGACTAGAACCAAACAGAACATGGGAAAATGCTTATTTGTTCAACTGTTGTCTTGTGATCTTAAAAAAACCCAAAAACAAAACCCAAAGCAAAAACCTCCGTAATAAACATGATTTTCCAAGGACTCTCTGAGAAACAATGTCATGCCTCTGTGCTTTGATTTGGTTCTTCTGCATCCATCTTTTGTTTCTTTAATTCATCTATTCTGAAAGCTTTAAGGTGTTGTCAAATAGGAGTGCTTCTTTGACCATCAATATACGGACCAATGAAATGATAGAAATGAACAGTATCTTGAGCAAAACCGAACTTGAGAAGTATTTCTTCTTTCCTAGGAAGTAGTAGCAGTGTCTTAGATGAAGACGGATGTCATAAATCAGTTATTTGAATTTGTAGCAGTGTATCTAAAGCAGTTTTCTTCAAAAATGCAGAAGAAAAATACAGGTACACAACCATATTGCAAAATAATAAAATCTTAAGATTTATTTTATGACACTTGCATTGTTTTTCTTCTTTTGCCTCAGTATTACTGGTTAGTCATATGGTTACTGTACTCAAATTGTCACTGTCTAGTGATACGGGGAAGGCTGGTTTAACTGGTGACAGTTGTCAAAACGCTGGTGCTACTAATGAACAGAAAGTATTTCCAGTATCCTCTTGGTTTTAAAACCTGTTTTTATTTTGCCTACAATGAAAATTGCAATACAGTAGAAATTATAAGAGTGTTTGTACTAAGAATACAAATGTTTGTATAATTCAAGTTGACTTCTCGTAATGTTAACAAGATTGAATTACCTTCAAAAGAGTTCTACAGAGCAAATGTTGAATCTGGTTAAAGTGGAATAAGTATTAAAGCCTGTATGTTCACTAAGGTAGTTGATGATTGACAGCATCTTTAACTTGAAAATATGGACGTGCCATGTAAAGTTAGAGGTGTATTAGTTAATTATTTTGCTCTTTAGTTTAGAAAACAAATGCACTGGAAGTGAGTTAGACTTCTCCCTTTACTGCATACTAACCCAGAGCATCCAAAATTTCCTTCATTTTTTTTTCCTGGAGTTTTCTTGTCTTGCAGTGTAAGGTCACTAGTATCATAGGATGGCAAGGATGTGTCAGGTGCTTCTCTACAGTACAATGAAATGCTTGCAATATGAGCAAACCAACAGTTCTGTAGGCAAGACAGCCCATTTAATATTTTCTTCTTCAGAAAATACATGCTGCTTTTAAAGCCATAATGACAGAATTGTGGATTTGTCATGTTTAACTGCCAGGTATTGAAGAAGGGCTGTGGAAGATAGAGGTGACTAGACAGATTTATTGACCAAAACACAGATTATCTCTGGTTTTCTATAATTCTTTGAGAGCTAAGTAGTATTGTTTTTCTATCCATGGGTGTCTTTTGGCATACTTATTTATTTTTAATCTGTTTTGTGGTAGCATTTAAAATGTATATGAAAGCAGAGGTACATCTTTGAATTAATCACTGCATGTACAAGGATTTTAATTGTATTTTGTAATTTATTTTTCATTAAGAGCCAAAAGTGTATTTGATTGTTTGGATTATGTGCTCATATGTATACTTTGATCTTTGTCATTATTATTGTTCATGATCTTAAGTTTTTGTTTTAGAAAACCTGAACTTGGCCTACAAAAACAT
>VXAZ01000981.1:359319-406422 GCA_013399875.1 Gymnorhina tibicen | reverse complement strand
GGAGTCTTGCCGCATATCAGTAGTGCTCGCTTTTATCTCTGTCTCCTCTCTCCTCTCCCAGGTCCTTTCCCTTTTTCCTTTCTTCTTTTCTGTCTCTTCTAGCCCCCTTTCACTCGGATAACTCCTTTTCCCTCTCCTTTTGTTACCAATAAAAGGTTTCCAAATACAATATTGCTGTCTTTGTGCTTGATTTTTCGTCAGAGAAATCTATCAAAAGAATCTTTCCTGGCTCCTCCTTTTTATAGTGGAATGGGACACCTATTCATCCTAAAATGATATATTAGTGTGAACATAATAGTGAACTGGATTGTATCACATACTTTATTTGGTGAAAGGTTTGACCAGAAGGTTCAGAAATACTTTAGTCTGAGTTGTCACTTCCCTAGAAACTTGGGGCTTTTCATATTCAAAAATATTTTTGCAAGATTTCAGTACATTAAACACTTTTTCCTAACAAAGGAATATATTCAAGGCCTTATTTTTCATTCTTGAGAATTCTCTGTGTTTTTCTGTTGGAAGTTTCAATCTGAAAGAGTTGATGACTACATTTTATGTATTTTATGCAGGCATATGTTACATAAGGAACAAAAGAAGCCCATGAAAGTCCCACAAGGACTACGACTCAAACTGACCCTTCATGGATGTTTTTAGATACACCTACCAGAAAAAGCAACTGGCCTTAAAGCAGGGGTGGTATGGTAAGAATGAGGGATGGAAGGAATCTTGATTACCTATCCTCTCCTGCCTTTTTTCCTAAGCATTTAAGACTTATTAGACTTTCAGTATTAGAGTCCATACATAATTTAATATCTTTATGCATTCACTAGCTAGAATGTACTTTGAAATTTTGATTTCAGTTTTCTGCAAAGTGTCAGTTCCCTGATAGGCTTTGTCCACACAATAGTCTAGTATATATCTATATGTTTAAAATCAAAAATCATTTATGTTTCCACACCTACATGAGACAGGGAAATATTTTTCTGTATCTTTTTGTAAGCAGACATCTATTTCTGGCATTCAGAATATCAAAGGCACTCCTGTGTAAATAACATAATGAAAAACAAATTCATAAATTAAAGATCAAAGTCAACCAGACATTTTTATCCTCTGTGTACTCTCAGAGATTTATTTGGCCCAACAATTGTATTGTTTTATTTCCAATTAGTAAAATAGTTTGCAATAGCCTATGCCCTCAGAGATCTGAAGAACAGATATTCAAGTGAATTAATTCTGTTTCTGATTTTGTTTTGCTATGGTTTTATTTTAATAATACAATGTGATCAATTGTTCTTTTTTATCACAGTCTTTCATTAATTTTAACTAGTGAAGCCATAGCATTTTTAATTCTATTTAATTATAAGAAGCTTTTGAACACAGTGGAAAATCAGCATCTATAGGATAAATGAAAGTCTTTGGAAAGTTCAGAGACTAATTAAAAGACTGGATCTAATACATCTCTTTCCCTAAGTGGTATTGGATTTTATACATTTGTCATGGTTTAAGCCCAGCTGGTGACTAAGCTCCACGCAGTTGCTCGTTCACTCCCTCCTGGTGAGATGGGGGAGAGAATCATAAGAGTGAAAGTGAGAAAACTTGTGGGCTGAGTGAAATACAGTTTAATAAGGAAAGGAAATGGTCTGCACACAGTAAAGCAAACCAAGGAATTCATTCACTGCTTCCCATGGGTAAGCCGGTGTTCAGCTATCCTCAGGAAAGCAGCACTCCGTCGTGTATGATGGTGACTTGAGAAGACAAACACCATCATTCTGAATGCCACACCCTCCCTTCTTCTTGCCCCAGGTCTATGGGCTGAGCTTGACTCCATATGGTATGGTATCCCCGTGGTCAGCCGGGACCAGTTCTCCCAGCTGTGTCATCTCCCAGCTTCCCATGCACCCACAGCCTCCTTGCCACTGTGGCAGTAGGAGAAACAGGAAAGGCCTTGAGGATGTACAAGCACCACTCAGCAATAACAAAAAAATGTCTGTATTTTCCACACTGTTTCCAGCACAAATCCAAAACGCAGCCCTACAGTAGTGACTGTGAAGAAAATGAACTCTGCCTCAGCCAAAACCAGCACAACAAGACCCAAAAAGCTTAAATAGATGTAAAGCACTTAATACTGAGCCTATAGCTTGATGTCCCCTAAATTTTTTTTAAAAAATCTGAGTTTAGTTGAATACATAACTTTGCTGCTGTTCTGGAACATTTGTTTCTTTTTTCTGAACAATAACTTGGCTTAAACTATTTTTTTTAAAGATCAGTGAATATTTAATATCCTTTTCTAAGCAGTTTCCTTTGGAAGAGTCTATTGAAAACTGATAATTTTTTTCTGAGATAGGTTTAAAATATGTGATTAAAGGAATGAAGGGCATCCATACTTCTGTCTTGTGATGATCATGGCCAAGCCAGTATTGTTTTAATGATAATTATTTTCCCAAATGAAGAAAACAAGTGGGTTTCGGTTGGGGTTTTTTTTTGGGTTTTTTTTGGTACTGCTATTCAGGGAACAATTTTCTGGATTTTTATCTAGAAGAAATAAATGTAATAATTTGTATCACCTTCTATTCACTGTGTAAGCACTTTCTTTAGCATTGTATATATCAGTGAAATTTGAGATACGTGTGAACAGGAGCTTGAGTGAAGGTGAAAAATATGTCAGTGCTCTAAGATAATGATGCTTAATGATTTCGAACTGAGAATTACACCTATTCATGTTTAAATAGTTATTCTCATGTGATTTTTGTGGTTTAGTGTGATAGGAAAGTAGGTTTGTGGCTAAGTTTCTTGCGTATAAAGGCAGGATTCCTGTCTGGTTATGGATGCAAAAGACCTCAAATTATATGTAGGAAGCAAAATGTAGAGCATATTACAAAGAAAAGGAGCTGTGGGTCAGATCCTCAGCTACTCTTGGAGCATGGTGATTGATATCAGGTAGGTACATGATCCTAGATAAAAGGCCCTGTCTGTTAACTGAGTGGTTCTATATTCTCTCAGATACTCTTTTGAAAGTTTTTATTTTTCAATTAGTTGTTTTTAGAAGATTGTAGAGAGGGGTGTTAATCTTTCTAAATTCTGAATGCAGAATAGCACATCAATCTGGGATGCTACTAAAAGGGAAAATAAAATCTATGCCTGCTAAAATGTTTTGTATAGAAAAAAAGAGCTATTTAGTGATTAAGAACTTATTTTTCTTATTTTTTCTCTGCAAATTGACTGGTAGGAAGAAAGAAAATATTTATTGAACTCCTGCAATGGCTGTTAAAATCCAGTACTTCAGTGGTAGGCTGAAACTCAGTTGATGGACAGGTTGTTAACCCTACGGTGCTTCTGCGATTTTGCATATTTAAAGGTCGCGCAGGTGTGGGAATTGCTCCTTTTGTTGCTGCTTTCCGGCCAAAGGGTGGGAGTTGGGGGGGAAGGGGGCCTCTGGGCCCTGTCCTGGAGCAGGCCCTTCCCCTCTCTCCCCTCGACTCCCAGCGCGGTGGCGTCGGGCCAAGCTGCCGGGAAGCCACCGCGGAGCCGTGAGTAGCCATGCAGTCGGAAAACCCCAACGGAGCCGGGACTGCGCGGCGAGATAAGACCTGAAGTTGGTGCAGCCCCGAGTGGAGCCAGCAGGAGCTGGTGGGAACCGGTGGAGCCTCCTCTCTGCAGCCAGCACAGCTCGTGCCGAATCAAAAAGAAATCATACGCAGCCAACGAGGTCACCTTTTCTTCCAAGTCAGCGAGAAAGGAAAGTAAAGCAAGTCACATGAGGGAGAAGAACATGGTGACTCCAGGGTCAGAAAGAGAGGGGAAGTAAGTCACATGGGACAGAGCCAAGATGGCGGTGGGAAAAGAGGCGGAGGCGCTTCCAGCACTTGAGCTTAAAATGCTTCCTGCAAGTCATAGTAAAAACTGTAATATTACAGACTGTTTACTCTGTAATTCATTGAAGTACATGGGGGGATGGAGAATCCATGCGTGGCCTGGGAAGATAAGAGAATGCCTATGCGCCAGCCCATATAGAAGTGATGAAAGGCTTTTAGAGATTTTGAAGAGGAGAGCCTTTGTTTTCAGGCTAGAATAATTCATCCTTAAAAGACTAAAAACCCCATGTTATGGCCCATGACTGGCAGTGTGAAAAGACTGTAAGATTTTCATGGGAGAGGTTTTTCTTCACTTCAGCAGATGTTTCCAGTCAGACTGCAGAGTTGTGAAAAAGCCCACGACACAGCAGAAGAAACTCTTTTCCTTAAGCATAAAAAGACTTTTAAGAAATGTAGCACTGACCAAACTCCATGTTTTGTTTTCCCAGGCACAGGTTGGTGGGAAGGAGGGGGTGCTGAAGGAGAGGGGAGTTAGTTTGCTTTAATTTCTTACCATTTCTTTTTACTTTTAATTCTGTTAGTAATAAATCTCCTTTATACTATAACTGTTTAAGTGTGGGCCTTTTCTGCCTTGTAGTTTTCCTGTTTTCTTCAAAATTCCTTATTTTCCCCTTATGCAAACAATTAGATTTCATGTGCTTGGTGTTTAGCTGCGTCAAACCACGACAGCTGTGTATCACTGAATAACCTTGAACCATCTTTAATGATCCTTCCTATGTACCTTGAATATCCTTTGAGTGGAGTGGCAGAACGTGGTGTACAGGGAGGATCCATTCCCACACCAAGTGTTTGAACACTCTACACAGAAGCAAGACTACTGCTGAGGAGTCATAGCGGTTCATGAGTCTTGTTAAACTCAACCGAAGTACAAAACGAGTTGAACTGGCCAAGTGACTGCATCGTGCCACGGAAAAACATCTATATGTTAAATATTAAATGTATATGTTAAATGTAAATATTAATATGTATGATGTTAAATTTTCATACATGTAGACCTAGGCATTCTAGTGTATCACTTACTCTTAAGAAATAACAGAAGGCTGAGTTGCTCAGTGAATATTTTCCAGTGCCAATCCTGGTACCCAGGGTAACTGGGACAGTGTTGGGAGATTAGAAGTGTTCAAAGAATATTTCCATTTTTACTAGAGATTATGGGTAATCAGTTCTTCAGACATGAGCTTTAGTTTTAATAGCAGTGATGGGAAGTTAAGAGCAAAAATGTAGGAACAGATATTGTATGTGGATGGGTCTGCCACTTAGAGAAATGTTTCTCACTGCAGTTTTCAGGAAAGATTCTGTGTTTACAAAAAGAGAATTCCAAGAATAAGGAATTTGATTCAGAAGCACAACATTTGTAATCTACAGCCATGTCATATGATGAGTGACTTAGAACGGTCTGCCATATAAACATGTATATTTAAATGGAGCTTTCAGCTAGCTTTTGAGTTTGGCTTGAACAAGAGAATTTGAAGATATGCAAAATAAGGCTAAAGTCACTGTTACCATCAGAAAGAGGCAGAATTAGACTTGCTTATGGAATTTTCCATAAAGCAGGTTCTTTTCTGCATGAACAAGGAAACTTATTACTCCAGCTGCTTTGTTCATTTCTCTCAAGAGAAGACTTTTTGGAGTTCAGAATAAAAATTCAATAGAATTGCTCACTCTAGATAAGATTTGAAATTTAAAAGCCTTCCTTTCAATGCTCAAAAATTAAAATAGCAATAAATATATATACATACATATTTAAATATTTATGCCTATTCCCTTCATTCTTAGAATTTTGCACGTCTTTTTTTCCACAAATGTAAAACTCGTTCATTGAATTATGTCATACCTTTTCTAAGGTAAATTTTTTATTCTGATGTCATGCTTATAACCTTTTCTGTCTTGACATCATATACTATTTTTAGAGTGTATTCTTTATTATGCATAATAGTCCTTAATAGAATTTGATCCTTGATTGTTTTCTCCTCTTGTTCCCTGTCACATTCCTTTTTTTTTTTGTCCTCTTAATTTGTATTTATGTTCCTTTCGTTTCCTTCTTGCCTTAAGGAGTTTCTCCAAGTTGATTATTAGCCCTTAGGCTATCCATTTATTCCTGGTGACTCTCCTTCTCTTTATCTGAGCCTTCCTAAACATTAGCTCACTGTCTAGCTTTACATTAACACTCTATAGTGGAAGCTCCTTGGTCCACTTTAATTCCAGTTATTTTTTTACATTATATACTTAGCATTTCGTGACAAGCATTCAAGCCAGAAGATGACAAAGCTAAGGTTTTACTGTCGTCCTTTACTCTGTTCTTTTAAATTATATCCAGTATTATGCAAACATGGTGTGCAAAACCATACTGTCATTTCTGTACTGGTTCTGTGAAGTACAGTGAAGACAAAATGTTCAGGAAATAAAGAAATTGTTCAGTGCAGATGTTGTGGACACTTCTGATGGCATGGCAGATCTCAGAATCACAGAATGGATACAGTTGGAATAGTGAGTTGTCTCGTCCAGCCCCGCCACTCAAGCAGGGTCATCCTAGAGCACAAGGCACAGGATTGTGTTTGGATGGTTTTAAATATCTCCAGTGAGGGAGACTCCACAAACTCTATGGGCAGCCTGCTCCAGTGCTCAGTCACCTGCACAGTAAAGTTATCCACATACTCAAGTGGAACTTCCTGTGCATCAGCTTCTGCCCGTTGCCTCTTGTCCTATTGCTTGCCACCACTGAGCAGAGCCTGGCTCCATCCTCTTGGCACCCCCCTTCAGATACTGGCAGAAATTGATGAGGTCCCATCTCAGTCGTCTGTTCTCCAGGTTGAGCAGGCCCATCTCTCTCACCGTTTCCCCATAAGAGAGATGCTTCTGTCCTTTAATTGTCTTCATTGACCTCTGCTGGAACTGCTTCAGGAACTCCACTTGTCTCTCGTACTGAGGAGCCCAGGACTGGACACAGCACTCCAGATGTGCCTAACCAGGGGTGAGTAGAGGGGCAAGATCACTTCCCTCAATCTCCTGGAAATGCTCTTTCTAATACTCAGCATTGCTATATTCCATGTGTAGTGTCCTACTTCCCTGAGGGAAATGTTTAATTGAATGATATTTTCCTGGCTGTATAAGAGGTTGCAGAAAATAAATATAGTTGAGCTTAGTTCTTTGAGTGTTTAAACCTTTAGGTTCATTAAGTTGGCTTTTTTTAAACTCAGAAATATCAGACAAGCAGCATAGGACCACTGTCCCTAGGTCTGATTTGACAGGGGCCATAATTCGTTTCTCCAGGAAAGAATTGCTGTGGCATGCTGTGAGGACATACTTTCCTAAAGCAAAGCTGTTAGTGGTACCCCTTATGCCCTGAAGCATGGCCTAGCCATGTTATAGGCTATTTCATTTCACCCTAATATAACTCTGGAGGATGTTCACATTTATGTGGACATCTTAGCCTTGTGGATCTTCATTATTGTCTGTGTCAGTCTTATTGTGACAGTTACAGTTCTTATTACATCTGGTGCCACAAGTACATAAAAAAAATAAAAATGCTGGTTTACTTCTTCAGAAACTAAATTTTTCTAGTTTCTAAAAAACGTTATGGGATTGCAAATAAATATGATTCACCTGGCTATTCCAGGCACATGAAATTTGCCTGGGTTCCCAGTTATTGTCACAGACTGAGATCACGATCCAGAGCATTGTCACTCCTGTGAACATTACGCTTGAATGGAAAAAGAGCAATCAGAAATGAGCACGTGTTCTCCAAGTACAAGGTGTCTTCAGTGCATTGGAAAATGAAATTCCAGATTCTCTAAATCTCAATCTTCTCAGATAATAGTGGGGTTTGTTTTGTTCTGGTTTTAAGGCAAGTAACAAAACTGCTCTCTTGTTTTACAGACTTAAGAGTTGCTGTAATTCTGTGTATCTAGTGAGAATTAAAGAGGTTTTGTAGAATTTGAGATTAATCAAAAACTTCTGGTTAAATTGCAAATGTAAAAATTGCAAAAAAAAATTTGGCTGCAATCCCATCATAGTCTTGAGTATCGTAAAAGGACTGCAACAGATTTTGAAGCTTCAACAGCATTAATTAGGAGCACAAAAAATAAGTCAGAATTGTAATTCAGCATACTACAAAAAATATTAAAAGGGTAAAAATTACCAGAATAAGTCTTCTGCTTTGGTTTACAAGCTCGTTTGAAAGATTTTCTTTGAACCTTTATGTCTTAGAGGTTACATGGTAAACAAATTCTTTAGAAAAATAGGCAAACTGCATGCTTTAATTGATTTTTTTTTTTGTATTTTAAAGTTTAAAATTCTCACGGAAGATAAATTCACCTCCTTCCATATCATTCAGATTTTTATCGTAACTTATTGTACATCTATGTTTTTTCCTCTTGTATTTCATTTTATAATAAGAAACACTCTTGTAGCCCATGGGTGGACTTAGAGGCCCGTGGAGACAAAACATTTTTAAATTCCTTGCTGCATTGGAGTAGTATCATGTAAAAGAGGAAAAATAAATAAATACTTTCCATCCCATGGAATGCTATAATTATTTTTAAAAATTTTTTTTAAAACTATTATAATAAAATAAACATATTTGAAGCATCTAATGAAAACATATTCTCAAGGCATTTTTGTCTGTTACATTTAATTTCGATTCTCCCTGATTAAAGCATCTAGAAAACTGAAATAAATTATCTGTCAGGGAATCAGTATTTTATCTGATGTCACAAAGAGATTCTGTCCCATTTCGTAGCACACAGTGGCTGAATTTTAACACAAGTAGGAGAAATTTATAAGATACATTCCCACCATTACATAAAATTTTAAAAATTTAACTCGAATACTTTTGGTTTGTAGTCTAACAACAATCATCCTTGTGGCTACTGGGGATTGCATGTGTATGGTACTATAACTACATTCCGTCCTCCCTCCACTACAGATATTTCTAGATTATGTTCTCTGACCATGGGTGATAAAAACTCTCATCTTCTTCTAAAGAACCTCCTCTTATTGAACATATTCCACTGCTGAACGTAACACTGGACCACTACCATAAGAAAGATCTGATTTTTTTTCCATTTCTAATATTTAAGCCTGTAACAAACCTATTAAAACTGAAGCAACATTAGTAAATTGTGGAAGCACTTTCCAATATTAATTGATCTAAAAATGTTCTAGTTCCTTATATCTAAATTAATCTTCTAGCGCTTTTTTTAATATTTAAAATTTTCAGACTAATATTGTATATAACCTAATTTTTGAATAGAATTGTTGCTCATTTATCTAATTTTAGGTAGCAGAGTATCTGTTTACAGAATGAGTCCTCACATCCCAGACATGCTAGTTTATCATCATCAGGGACTAACATCAGAAATTTAAGTGCTGAGTTAAAAAAAATATCTGAAAAGCTATAGCAGTAGAAGAATAAGCTAGAGGTTACTGTCTACAAAATTTGGTTTCAGATTTTAAGACTACAGTTCTGAGACTACCAAAGATAGAGGATTTTGAAATAATTTCTTATAGATAAGATAAGAAAGAAATTATCTCCTTGTCCTTTTATTATCAGGGTGTTTTTCATGGAAATTTATCTCACCGAAGCCATATAGAAACATCTAATGAGTTTTATGGGCTTTGGAAGAAGATTGTTTCCATTCCTGACCAGAATGATGAATATAAAAATAAGTTGTTAAAATGTTTCTGTAGTTCAGAAATAGTTGACAGAAATGGATCTATCCTCATGGAAAAAAACTGTGTCACCGAATCCAAACTTGATCAGTTAAAGAATGCATGTTCCTGTCCCTTTGGATGTAGCAGTAATAACATTTTTTTCCTGGTCCTTAACATTTCTACACAAACTTACTAACCTTAGTTCTTACACAGATTTTTTGTATCCTTTACCCCAGAGTTTAGCCTTGGTCCTGACTTGGCTAAGCAGAGATAAAAAAACACTCATCAGGTAAACACTGATGTTCCAAGAGGCCCATCAGGAATGCTGTTAAGAAGGCATTCAGGGAAAAGGTGAAATTGGAATGATGTTATCTATACTATCAGTTTCTATACTATTTGTGGAACAATAGTTCAAACTCATTTGAGTGATGAAAAGCAGCTAAAGTAGAAATTATTGGATGGAAGTATAAAAAGCTACACAGTGGGAGACAACAAAAACATGCACATCAGATATGTTGCAGTTTTTTAAGAATAAAGTCAAAATTTATAGCTACTGTAAATTTAAACTATGGAAAAAAAGACGAATGTAAATGCAAACATTGCATCCAAACACTTTTAATTAAAACACTTATGCCCCGTATTCCCATTAGCTAAAAATCTATCTTTTTTCCAATTTTTTTTCCTGCAGAAGTAAACTTTAAATTGATATGGAAAAATAATCTGTATTATAGAGAATCATAATGTTACTACTATTTGAATGAATTATAGATGCTGATCTATCAATTGAAAATAAAAAAGATATTTTATATAAAACAGATTTTTATGTTTCTTAAAAGGAACAATGGGTTAAAATATTACCCCAGCTAAATCTATTCAACATAAAATGGCTAGAAGAGCTTTGACAAACTCATTAAAATTAATATGAACATTTCAATGGGACAGACTGGCTGTCATAAATTATTCAGGGAAAGTAATTATGCTGTTCAATAAAGCATGCTTTTTTTTTTTATTAAAATACAAGTAACATTTTAACTAGTAGCTAATTTCTATTTCACCCTGAATTACTAGTTTTATCTTCTGGGGGTTCCATGACAAAATCAGTTACAATAAACACACCCTGAATTACAGCATTGTGGATCAGTGAACTTTATTGCCTTGGGTATCCATGGTTACCAGTCACTGAAGAACAGAAGAGACAAGGATTTGACAGCAGTTTATTGTCAGCCAGGAAACCACAAATCAGGTTGATTTTGAGTTTATACCTTTTTTAGACAAGAACTGAGGCATCTGCCTCTCAGATTCAGGTGTGTTTATGTGTGTCTGTCCATGTACACAGTGTATAATGTGATAAGGAGTGGCAGAAACCTGCTTGCAAGAGGAGGTGGATTGAGAAACCAGTGTAAAGGATATGTTGATAATCCTGTCCAGTTTATATCAGTTTTTATGATCTAGGAACACAAAAATGTACAAAGAATGCTTCTCCTTGTGGCTTCAGTTCTCCCCTGTTGAAGACTGCTCTTCTAAAACCTTTCATGAACTTTAAAAATTGCATTTTAAAATGCTTGTAGTATTTACTCCTTTTAATCCTTCTGGAAGATTGTGATAGCTAGGGAAGTACTTCTAATTCCCCATCTGTATCTGTTTATGCTCTGCAACCAGTATAGTATTTATCTAATTGAAAATAACTTTATAATTTTTCTCTTTTTTTTCTGGCTAGACAAAACTTTTTTGGTTTCCTTTGAAGAACCTTTTTCCTTTTCCCTGGTATTTTACTTATTCCATCTCTGCAGAAGGACTCAGCAAAAATTTGGTACTTTAAGTTGACTCTCCTTGAAGATACATGAGCAGAACCATGCACCATGTTGCAGAGGATGTCTCCTCAACCTCTTCTAGACTAGCAATGGCAGTTTGCTGTCCCTCTCAGAAATATTTTCTGAGTACTTTCTGGGATTTTATTTATATTTGAATGGCAGTGATGAGAAAAATGTGAAGTTCTTGGTTAAAACTCACAGTACTTATACTGTGTGTAACAAATGAATTAAAAAGACTCCCAAGCAAGGCCTAAGGGCAAAATAAATTGAATAGAAATAGTTGAGTAAACCCACAGTAGCTTTGCTGACTTTACATATTGAGTCAATGTAGTTTTACCTTGTCTTCTTTCTTTAATTGTAAGCTATTCAGCTGTATGCACACCCCTTGGTAACATTTGCTTCTGGAACATTTTGAAAATTGTTTATGTAGTTTAAAAAAATAGAAGGATGCTTTCACTGTTTTACCTTCAGCCTGACAAAAAATCTAGACTTTTAGGAGTTTCTTTGTGTGTAGACAGAGATGAGCTTAAGTATTCTCCATTCAAATTTAGTTTATAAGTATCATAAAATCAGTTATTTTATCAGTTTAATTTATTTCTTTGCAAATACTCTCAGTAAACTTCTAGATTTTTTGTAGCATCTTGTTTTCTATGAGAAATGACATTTCATCAAAACTTCATAAGAGAAATTTAGAGAACATAAATTGGCTCTCTTCATTAGTAATTATTCACTTACCTCAGATAAGTTTGCTACTTTCCTAATATCTTTGGAAATATGTAGAACAATAAGGTCTTCTGATTTTGTTACAAGTTTCTTCACTTTGAAATAATTTCCTCTTTCTTTCTAGAAATAGAATACTCCAAAATATTTTTACATATTTGATTCTCTATCACTTCAAATTTTTTTAAATTCCTTCAACCCTTTTTTATTCCTTTCCTTAATTCTTCAGGCATGGACATTGATCTTAACAAAATATTAGGGTTAATAGAAAGAAAACATTCCTATTTCTGACTGCATACTATCTGCATCCTAAATGATTTGCATCCCTTCACCTCAAAATACTCTAAAATGGGGTCACTCATTAAGAGACAAGTGAATAATGCACAGTCTTGCAGGAGTTTCTCTTTCATTGTCTTAGTAAAATGACTTTTTACATATTGATTTTAGGTCTGAAAGTACAGAAAATAGTATCTTTGTAGAAGCTCTTCTGCGATATCTGCTGGCTGAATTGGCACTTGCACTGTGAAACTGTCATGTAGTAATAATAACACTGGCTGGAATCCTTCCAGTTCTATTAAACCCTTTCAGTTTCTGATAAATAATTATTCTGCTCTGGCCATAATCTGACAAAAGGCCAAAATTAAAATGGGTGATTACATTTCTGGAAGTCATACTGTCAAAACTGGACTTCTAAATAGAGTACAATGATGACAAAGGTTACGTATGGATTTTAAAACATAGTAACAAGTTGAAGAAGCACCGTTTTTTTTCACTTGGGAAGCTAAAGCACAAAAGGTCTTAATGGGAACAATGGTGTGGTAGGTGTTCAAAGGACAAAAAAGGCGAGTAAGAGGTAGACATGTAAGACTTCGTATAATGCTTTGAAAAATCTTCTGTCAAGCTGTGAAATAAAGAATTTATACCGGTAATGAAGAGCTCAAAAGCATATGAATTTTTTTAAAGACTAAGAATAGGGTTACAGTAGTAATGATGAAGTCTTGTCTTTCATGTAGACTACAGATAAGAACAGAGCCTTACACTTGCGTTATTATAGAATAGTTTTTCTTATTTTCATTGTTCAGGGGGAAAGGGTGGAACATGAACTCTGCTTTTCTATTCTTGTGAACTTTACTATGATTTATTACAATATGACAGTAGATTACTAATCCATAATAAGTCTTTTGCTCATCTCTAGTAGTATATGAGAAAGTTGTTTTCAGATCAGTCTGTGTTAACAATGGGAGCCTTTCAAATTTTTTTTTTTATGTGTAGTAAAAAGTTTTCTACTATTGTGATGACTGAGAAAAACTGTTGAGTGTTTCCCGGGAAAAGGGGAAATACATTATGAGAATCAATCTTTAAGTTGCACTTTCTGTTTTAGAATTTATCTAGTAAAGATTCTTAGTTTAATCATATTAATCATTCTACTTTTCTGAGGAAAAAAATGGGTCTATATATAAGGAAACTTTTCATAATTTTTTCAGGTCCACAGCATTCATTCCATATGGCGTGATTCAACTCAGTTTCATATCAGCTGAAATAGGTGTGTCTGTGCTTTTCCAAATATCTACATTCTGTAAAATTATTAGGAGACCTTCTAAGTACATTTTCAGAGCATCATGCATAGACCTTGTTTCTACTGATGTATCAATACTTATTCCATAATTATGGTAAGTAGAGTCATTAGAGAAAATATTCCAGCATCTTCATGAAAATGGAGACTCTGAGGGAGCCTCAGGACAGGCAGGTACCCAGCTGGTATTGAGACATTTGTTCAAGCCCTGTTGCTGCTTAGAGCAAGAGGAATTGCAAATACTGCCTTTCTTTGGTTGACAGTTTTTCTAATTGTATTGGAGATGCCCAAGGACTTTTTGTTGTGTCTTCAGGTAAAGTGCAGAGATATTACGGAAAGTGTGGGATTCTGTTTTGAATTCCACCTGTTGATCTTGCTGTGCCTTAAATCATTCCTCCCCTGCTGGGGGAGGACTTCTGAATCCTTGCCTGGATTTTTGTTAATTAATGGACATTCAGCCTTCTCTGCTCTCAGATAGTTTATTAAGTCTTACCAGAAAAGTTAGAAGTACAGCAGAGGGACGTGCATGCTGAGGAAAATGCGCAGAATGCCGCCGAAATCAAGATAACACGGCGTTTTTAAAGCTAAACAATCCAATCAGTGTTTGAAACGACAGATATTTTCACTTTTCTACCAATATTCAACAAATGTTTTTAAAACGTCCACAGGAACTGTGGAATTTTCTATCCAATCACTTTAAACAATTTTGCTGCATTAGATGGAGTAGTATGAAGAACAAGAAGGAGGTTATAAAACAACAACAATCCTCCATTTTGGAGTTTTTGCTTTTTATCTATTTGCTACTTTAACAAACCCAACACCATTATATTTTCACCCTGTGCTACCTTACATAATATTCTATCACCTAGTTCACACTGCAGTGCGTTCAAGTTCTTCCCAGAGAGTTGGCAGCTTTCTCCATGGACGAAGGTCAAAAACAGTGCTGTCCAGAGGGGTAAAACTCCTTAAAATAGGCAGAGAAATATTCCCCGCACTCTGGACTCCCAACAGAAAGGAAGGAATGATTTCAACTGAGCTATTTTATGCCACTTTCCTGAGCGTCCCTGCCTTTTCAGAGTCTTACCTCACTGCACATAAGACCTGCTCACTGAAATGAGCTGCTGAGAAAAGCTGGAAGGAGCCTTTCCTCAGGCTCTCCCACCAAACTGCTCTGCATGTGGGCTCCCTCCCAATTCACTTGGGAGAAGCTTTTAAATTGAGTCTCTTGTGCTTGAAGACTTCACTACAGATACTTCTGTGTAAACAGTATTTACCAAAGGCTATCTAAAGAAAGAAAAACAACGCATTTTTGAAAGGGGATTGGATGGGATACAGATTAAATACCATCTTCAGTTTTTAATTAAACATCTGTTGTATTAATCAGTTTACTGATCCTGCTCATTGAGCCCTGTTTCACTAAGTAGAGAATTTGTGTTTTAAATGTTGAATATGCAAAGTCTGCTTTATGCCTTTGCACTTCATCATCTCAGATGCAATTGGCAATCCATCCTGTAACAATGTCACAAAAGGAATATTTGTTTGTCTTCCTTTTTTATTTGACTAACTGTTCAGTATTTAAATAATTAACTGCTGTCTTCACTTAGGCAAATTATAGTTGTCTAGGTGATTTCTTTATGATCAACTGGCTTCCTATCTTAGCTCCTTTTCCTTTCAGCTGCCTTCACTGTTTAGTAGAAATATGGAGTTTCACCTTTTCTTTAGGGTTAGAAAACATACACATTCTAAGCCATAAAGCTCAGATATTGCTTTTCATCCTACGTATCTTTTTATAGTCAATAAAAATGCATGGCATAAAATTAGATTTGTCCCATGTAGTTCTCATTCTTTTCCACACTTTTCCTGCAGTACAGTGAGTTTAAATCTCACTAAGGGAGCCCTTTCATTTAGGAGACAATATCTAATTGCCTGGAAAACAAAGAACAGTGTTGATAGTAGTTAAGAAATTGGACTTTCCATATCAATAGTTGAGCCATATCAGCCTGTGACTGGTATTTGCTATTCAGAAAGGAGGAGAGAAGTCAGGTATTCTTTCTTCCATAACGCAGAAGAACCATCTCATTTGACTTCCCACTAATACTCTCTTCTGGAAATGGTCTCTTTGGATCTTGCTATAGCTTGATCTTAATTTACTTTTGCCATAAATAGCTACATTTTCAGGTCTCATTGCTGCTGATGTCATTCAGTTGTACAGAAGGCCACACATTGGTCTGAAACCTATTTTGTCTGGAGGTTTTATTTATAGCCTATGAACTTTAGAGGGCAAAGAATCTCTTCTCTGACCAAAAAATGGAATCAAAACCATTTCTGTATATAAGCTTGTTGAGACCTAACTTGAAGGGAAACACACACATGCCACACCTTGCATTCCCTCCTCCTGCCAAGAGTCCCCGAGGTCAGTGAGACCTAGACAAAGAAGGGGTGCTTCTGTGCATATCTGGTAGAGCAAAAGAAACAATATGGGAAGGCATAAAATATTTAGTTTGCATATGTTGTTTATATAATTTTTTGTTAAAGTGTGCATTTTAAATATTTTCCTGTCAAAATGTTTGTGTGAGCTGGGAAAGTGTGTGCTCAATGCTAGCCATGTTTTTCAGGAGCTGAAATATCAAGAAAGTGGGAATGAAAGCTGTGAAGGTTACATAGAGAAGCTAGGTAGGAAAGCCCCAGCACAAGGCACAACTGGTGGGAGAGACGAGGAGGGAGAAGAATAGACAAAAAGCCTGTCACCAGCCAGCTCAGCTTTGCTGGGCCACAGCAAGACTAGTTACTAGTTTCAAACTCCAAGTGGAAGTTAGTGCAAGTAGAGAAAAATACCCAGGAGACCTAAGGCATTCCTCAGAGGAAAAGAACATCAGGTAGTATATTTAAAATTGTTAATATTTTAATCTAACTTATCATAACTTTTGCAATCTTTAATAAAATATTTTTAGTCACTAAATTAATGCTAGTTATTAATAAAAATTAGATTTTAACATGGTAAATTTCATATAGCTTTACTGTTCAATTAATGTAAACAATAACCTCAAATTCCTGGGAAGAGAAAGCTGAATGCAGGTTTCCTTTTCTATAGATGCTACTGAAATGCCCACAGTTCTTGCTGCCTTGCCCTAATGGTGTTGACCATATAGTAATAGAATGGTTGTGTTCAAAGGGACCTTAAAAATCATCTGTTTCCAACCTCTCTTCCATGGGAAGGAACACCTTTCACTAGACCAGGTTGCTCATGGCCCCTGAACACCTCCAGGAATGATGCATCCGCAACTTCTCTGGGCCACCTACTTCAGTGTCTGATACTGTGTGGAGTGTCACGGCCTTTATAGGTGGCTTTTACTTTTTAGCAGTGTTTTATGCACGTATTTTTCAGCATGTGAAATACGGGCATTATAGCTTTTGTTAGACAAAGCTGCCATCTTGTGGCAGAATTTGGAAGTTGTGTCAGACAGTTTTAATGTAGGTGGAGAAATGAAGTAAAATTTTGTGCAGTATTTCCAGTATTGTTTGTCATACCATCATACATTGAACCCTGATCATAATACAAATACATACTGACAATATCTGATGAGCTTGCAAGTGAATGTTCAGTCCTTCAGGGAAGGCGCTGATGACAAACATTTGATGCCGAAAAGTGTGAAAATTCTTTCCCCTAATAAGAAGCCCGTTTACAGTTAAAAGTCCCTCTTTATTAAAAAAAAAAAAAAAAGATGGCTAATATGTTTCATTCATAGAGAAGGGGTTAAATTACTCATATATTTGTCTTACATCTAAAAACTGATAACACAGGATGAGACATTAGTGACTAGATGAATGAAACTAATTAATACTATGCCTGTTTATCTTTTCTTTTACCATGCAATTTTCTCATTTACAGTAGCAGTTTGTAAATGTTGCAAATATATGACCTCTATAAAGAAAATACAGAGACTAACTATGTATCACAATTAAGATTTGCCAGCAAGACATACGGGGTTTCTAAATAGTCTAAAATTAAATAAAGTTTAGATCAATAATGTTTTGATTGAGATTAATATTTATAGTTTCTATTATATGATTAAAGGAGAGGTGCAAAAGGAAAATAATTGGTGCATAGACTCTAGAAGAATAACAGTAATTAATTGTGCTCAGGAGCACTTGAAGAGGCATCTGTTGCACATTTCCAAAGCAGTAGGGATGTCACGCAGATGTGACAGCCTGTGTAATCACAATATGTATAATACCAAGGAGTCAGCTTGCTCTCAGAATTGTTTCTCACTGGCTCTTCCCAGCTACTTTTTGCCTTTAACAGAAATCAGTTTAATGTTTAAATAAATTTTTGGTGTGTTGTATGAGGTGGATTGCAATATAGAAGTAAATAACAGAGGATGGTAAATTAAATATTATTTCAGTAGAAACACAGTTATAGGACACCAACCTTGCTCTTGCTCTGACTTAAAAATTAGGTTAGTCCTACTTGGCATTTTGGAAAGAAATGAGTTTTTAGAGATTGAAAACCTGAATAAGGAATGGCACAAATACTTCTGGTTTACCTTCAATATAAGAATTTAGTACAGCAAACAAAATGTCAAAGCCATACATTTAAAAATTTTTATGAAGAAATTGTTCTTTTTCCAAATTTGATGGTAACCTAAAAGACTCCATTACAGTGACAGTTTAAACTGAGGCAACAACTTTCATAAATTCAGGAAATAGATTACATATTCTCATGTGGTAACACTGAAATCTTCTATGATATTCACAAGGATGAAAAACATTCACAGCGAATATAAATGCAGAATTGGTTACTAACAAATCTGAATGTAAGAAGAAGTTACCTCTGACTGTACATTAGGCTTTAATCTGAAGAATTTGGTAGATATTAATACTGGACATAGAGTAACCATATATTATAGAACAATTAATATGATTTTGATATAATGAATAATTTCTAACATTTAAGATATGTAGAAATATTGTGTTGACTGAGTATGGCATGTGCAAACAGTTAAAGTCCTCAGAAATCTATGCAGATCAGTCTATAATTATTCATACCTATATTTTCAATATCTCATTTTTCCATATAAGAAATGTTCACTTTTATCAAGCAAGGATTATTATACTTTGCTTTAGCAAAGAGGTTGCAAAGTAACGAATAAATAGTCTTATCCTGACTGATATCCCTGTCACTTGTTCATCTGGAAGTATCACGGAAATATTCATACCCTTCAATAAGAAAGAAGAGAAACTGGGCTGTGAGCTGCCAGTGATTCTGTCAAGTGAACACCTTATTTTGCCACTTTAAACGAAGTTCTTCTGAAAGATCACTTCTGCCACTCTTCCGCAAATAGCGAGACAGGAGCTGCTGTTTATCAGCTGACCTTGGAAGGGTCTTTTTCCAGCAGCAAAGCAGCTCATAGATCTGGTGTGTTAAATTATCAGGGCACTTCAGCCTAACAAGCTGAAGTACGCTCCGTCGAACAGGTAAACATAGAGCAAACAATGATGTATTATCTTCTGCAAGCTCTTCTGCAAGCCAAAACAGCAAATTGTCCCACAGGGCCTCTGAAGGGCAAAAATTGGTGAAATAAGAATAAATATTTGGTTTTTTTTGAAAAGCTTTTTAAAGCTGGAGGCTCAGTGGGTAACCTCCCCGACTAAATAAGGTTTGTTTTTCACTTTGGTGGAAACATCATCCCATCTCATTTCCAATGCCGTTTTTGGTAACTGCACTGTGATATTAAGTGAATTTAGTCAAGAGCAGATTCAGTAATTATCTATAATTTTGGGTACTGAATGGGGAAAGTTAACAATAAAATAAAAGGGTTTCAGTATTTACAGTAACTGATTCACCAGTTATACTGGAGCTTTCCAGTACAAACTGAATCTCCTTATGCAGAAAATTATATGCTGTTCAAGCATCCCACCCCAACAGTATCTTAAAAGAGCTTTTGCATTTCCTGGTAAACAGATCTTTTTTTCCTTTGACTATCTCTTAAGACATTAACTATTTCCTTCCTGAATATGGCATTTTAAGGTGTCTGTTACAGCTGAAACAAATGTTGGCATTACAAAAAAAAAAAAAAAGCAAGTATATCTCTTATTTATATTTATATTAATTTATTGGTTGTTTTCTTACCTGATGAATCAGAAAAAGTTCTTTTTGTGTTTCTTGGACGATTGATCAGTTTTCCATGCTACTAAAGAAAATGTGTTGAGGAAAGAGAAATGACTAAATGAGTAAGAGGTGAGGCATATGATTTTGGAGTGGACTGCAGTAAATTCATTGGAGATTTAAATCTTAGCATTTAACATTTGTTCTACTTACATTGAAGTTTTTTGTCATTATTGAAAACCAGTTAACACCATCAGCAGGTATGAAACAGTATATAGCTATTAAAATAAAGAAATTAATAAAATTTCCATCCATCAACTAGATGCTTATTATCTTATACTTAAAAGTTCATCCTTCATGCAATTTTACATGTTTGATTAATGGCATTATGCCACAACTGATGTATAGAAACTGGGTGTATAGAAAATCTATATAGAACCTTAGTAGATGCTACAGATTCTAATTTTGAATACTGCATTAACTTTGCCTTTCTTTCAAGGAAAATTTTTATGTATGCAGTAGCTGTTGTTAGGTCAGGTAATCATACTATATTTGTAGCTATAGTTATTTCTTTTACATAGTTCAACTTTTATTAAAACATCATGAAAAATCACCAAAATTCAAAAGACAAGTTCCATTAGAAAGTACAAAGTTCTTCCTCTTTCTTCCTCTAAACATTGGAGAGAAAGAAAAAATACTTTGTCCTGTTTTTCCTATGGCTGAGAAAGGTGAAAGTCTTCTGGGCTTTAGTATTGTTTCCTACTACATATAGAACAAGAAATTACTTACATAAGCATTGAGCACAAAAAGAGATTAGTTTGTATGAAGTGAAATTCAGATTTTTTTTTGTATAAAAGTGAAATTATCCTCTTTTGGTACTTATGTTATTTTTGTCACACACATTCAGTTGTATTACTTGGCTGTTTATGCACAGCTCTCCTGAGGAGATTTGCCTGAACTTTATTCTCTGATATTCTGCTTTTCATTTGTGAATTAAGAGCATGAAACCCTGACTGGAAAAAATATTCTCCATTTCTTTCTGATATACTGAGCATTATGGAGCTGACCTTAATCACTTCTATAATACCGACCTTAAATATTGTTCAATCTTTGGAGTGTCTCAGACGTACTGAGCTGCACAGCCATAAGATCAATATATTCATAAGCATTACCTGTTGTGAATTAAACAACTTTTCATCAGGCCTGTACACAGTCATCCTGGGAAGTGATTCCAGCGTGCACAGGATGCACACATTATGCACTGCATAGCAGTGCAAAACCATCCTGTGCTGTACTGCACTTGAGATCTTGGGGGTTGGACTAGGTGACCCTTCCTACCCAAATTATTCTATGATTCTGTGATCTCAATCTGCCTCATCTTGCATGCTTCTACAGAAATTCTGTCATTGGATGTACCCCAGTGTGAAGATAGAATGACATGGCTAAAAAGCTCTCAGAATAATGGGAATATAAAGCTCTTCCAGAAGGGGGCATTGCTTTTCTTCTTAGCTTTCTCTGGCTTTGTTTAATTATGCATTTATATTTAAACTTATTTTCATTCATTAATGAGAATTTAGCAGCTCTAAAGTCTGTATTAGATTTTCAGAGTTATTGTAGATGAACTCAATTACCCATGCATTGACTTTAATCTGAACCATTTATGCTACTTAATGTTAAAATAATAGTAAAAATTATAAGAATTGAAAATTAGTATTGTCTAGAAATAGTGTAATAATATACAATGCATTAGATCTAAAACATTAAATTGCCTTTAAAGATTAAGTGTCTGTGGTGAGGTGCTAAATTCACCCACGGTTCAGCTGCACTGGCATGTGGTCCTGCTGTTCTGGTTGACAGCTTTAGTAAAATACTCTTAGCAGTCAAAGCAGTTTTCTAGTCTGAAAGGCCCTTCAATTAGCCAAGTAACTGCCTTTCTGAAGCAGGGGATAACATGCTATTCTGCTGTTAGACAGTCATTAGACATAAAACTTCAGCAGAATAGTAATTTCATAATGTCTGTATGTATTACAGCAATCTATTTTCAAAAGCATTCCCAGCCATAACACTGATGTGCTCTGTCAAATGGACCTCTCAGACATGACCAGGCTGTAGTAGCATATCAAACAGGACAGACAGAAAAGGAGAAATTAATCATTTTACTCCTTAGCCCAGTGCCACATAAATACAAAATCTTTGAAAACAGTAGATATGCACACCCATAATTGACATCAGAACCTAATGCACTATATCTGACCTGTGTTGAAAATAATAGGTTAGAGCAACAAGTGTTTTCTGTTGCTGAGGAAATGAAAACACCATAAACAGGAATCATTAATGAAAATCAGATTACTTCTGTAAAAACATATGTTTAAAGTAAAAACTGATGTGAATTTTTGCATACAAAGTAAACAAACACTATTTTGACCACTGTCAGCAATATATTTGTAAGTGGATAATGAGGGTATATACATATTAAAAATGGCTTATGATCATATAGTTACTGCCTTCTCTACAAAAGAAATTGAGGTGGGCATTTTGCAGAAATGAGTGAAAATATAGTAGTCAGAATGGTTGCCTTAAAAAGATTCCATCTGTCTTTGTTACTATCAAAATCAGGCATTCCAGATGCTTTTAACTATCATAATGACAAAAATCATTTTGTTGAGAAAAGTGTGACGTCAATTAAATTCAAAAAGAGAGACATGCTACTGTTTGTCACCAAAGATTTAGACCAAGTGTTCTGTACATATTTTGATATTAAAATGTTTGCAACTTTGATAGTCGTAGTTTAGTGCAGTATAGGGTGCTGGTACATAGGCTCTTTGAAAAGTTTACAATGAGATTTCATTGCAGGAATATTAAAGATTAATTTATACAGCATTGGCTTTCACCAGAGATGAAGATAATTGCCCACATGGCTGTACTGCAGGGGCTAATCAGGAATAATAGAATAATCAGGTGATATGTGGAAGACAGGTTACACCAACCATTTAATGATCCTACAGTTTGCAGTTCTGTGCTCCCAAGACAATGAAACAAGAATGACATAACTGAAACTTCAGTAATAACTTGACAATGCCATGCCAGCTGGGGAGAGTAGATAGGTGAAAATTTCCTGTTAGAAATTTTTCTATGCTTATACTTGGATATGGTTCCCTCCCTACAGCTAAGAGAAATTCTGAGAATGTACAATTGATAATGGATCAGAACTCCATCAGTGACTCTTGTGTGTATCTGTAAATCAAAAATCATACCAAGATCCTTTTTCTAATAAATATATGGCAAGGGAAAAAGGGAAATGTCTCTAATATTATCAAGTGAGAAACCCACCTTTGGTAATGTTAATGCTAATTTGCACAGTGGAGACTGGTGTTGATATTCATCAAATGGTAAGTTTTGTTCCCATTTCTTTGTTATCATCTCTCTGGTAATTTTATAAAACACTGCTGTTCCTTTGTAATGAGGTGAACTGTGGTTACCAAATTCATCCACTTCTTTAATTTGGAGCTCCAGCCTGGGTTTTCTTTGTGAATGAAAAATCAGTTTGTAGACTTTCCCAAAGTCTTCTCCATTCTCTGCAGTCCATACAATAAAAATAAAAAAATCTGTATTCCAATGCATGGCATGTAAAATAATTCATTAGCATGAGTCAAGTAAAGGTAATCACGTAAAGGTAATCACATACAGGTAATCACATAATCACATTCCTTGGTTGTTCTTTATCATTATTATTACTTTATTGAACATCTGAGTTCAGCCTGCTTCAGTAGTAGACATATCTTCGTAGCTAGCTGTCTTAGCCTTTTAATAGTTGGCTTAAAGAAGTAAGTGCTGAAGGCAGTGCTAGAAGTTGAAAAGCAAGGAACACAAAAGGAGGTATGTAAATAACACAGAGAAGAATGAAAATAAAACGGTGTTGTGAATGAAATTAGAAGTATATGCTTTCTGGTTTTTCAGGATGGATGTCTCTCTATAACAACAAAATGAATGGCAGCAGAGGGGTAGATGCATTTTTAGGATTTTTAAATCCATTTATTTGATACATGTATATATACTATCCTTTGCATATATGAGCAGGCATTTCTCAGGGGCTGGAGACTTCTCTTTTTGAAGAGTGTTCCTTTCTTTAGGATTAATGCAGTTTTCAATGGGAGAGTTTATGTACAAAATGTTCAGAGGGCCAAATACATATTTATATGTTCAATATGAGACAGGAGAGACTATATGCAATTTTGGTGAAAACCTTTCTGAGGGTTCTTATCTCTTTTCCCTTTAAGCAAGCCTCTGAATGGTGGCAGCCACTGCATGGAATTTTCTAGTCTGCTAATGGAATGGCATAACTCTCTCTCATCACCTCAATTCACAGTGCAACTCACAACAGGCAACATTTTGCCTTGGATTTCTTGCTCACTCTAAGTGAGTTTACACAAATGAAACAGCAGACAGAACCTGTCCTTTTGAAAGAATTCATAAAATACCATGTATTTCTGAGGGACCAGGTTTCACAGAATGGCAGGGGCTTAAGGTCTCTAAAGATTATCTTGTCCAACTCTCCCGCTCAAAGCAGGGTCACCTAGAGCACACTGCTCAGGAACTCGTTTGGGTAGTACATTTTCTTTTCAGTTGGAGCAGTTTCCCGTTAAGTTCCACGTTCCTATTTCTGACAAGAAATGAAACACTGAAATAATTAAATGTACTGTGACTAACCTCAATCTACCAGTGTTCCCATACAGCATTTTTTAATAGCTGAGATAATTGATAATGTTCATACAGATGCATGAATTAAAAGCCTTACCTGAAGCAGAAATATTTCCTCTGAATCTAAAATGGATCTGGTCTCCTTCTCTTAATGGGAACTGCTGTGTAGGTTCTGGGGGGCCAAAATAATCCTCCTCATGGAGATTTTCAAGTTCACTGGTCAATTCTTTGGATGCAGTCAGCAAAACTACTATTTTATATGGGTTTTCTCTTTTCTGATACAGTATCACATTAGCCATTGTGCTACAAAGAGCTTTTTCCAGAGCTTGAGCAAAGAGGAGAAGATATGTGTTTTGGAAAAGGAATGAAAGGCGAATGACCACAAATCTGTATCAAAAAAAAAAAAAAAGAAAATTAAATTAGATAGCCTTAAGTAATTTTATCAACTGCTAATAATTTATTCTTAAAAATAGTATGAGGCTCAGTGTCCAAGGGACCTTTTGCTACCTTCTTTTCATCCTTGTTTCCAACACAAGAAAAAGTGGAAATTTGCTTGCTTTTGTCGTGTAGAGTATGTTGACTATGTGTGTATGATTTCAAATATATATGAATTTTACGTGAAAGCAGGAGAATATTTCCTAGTAAGAATTTTTTAAAAAATTATGATTTTGTAGTTAGAGAACTAAATCACATTTTCCAATTAAGACTGATCTCTGCATTTCCTGTTTCAAGTTTTCTATGTACTACACTGTGCACATTCTATAAACGAAAAAGTTGTTTTATTTTTTTTTATGAGGAACAAATGATCCTATACTTTAAAGTGGAAGAAAAAACAAGTTAATGTTTAAAAAGGTATGACATCTTAGCACTACAAATTTTTACTGATTTGTAAACACAGAAGTAAATATTTCAGTAAATAAAATTTTGTTAAATTATTCATACATTACCTTTCTAGATGCTTGTTTAGTTCAAATGATACAAGCCCATTCTGTGCATTCTGGATAATAACATCATCAAACACTTTCCACCCCTCTTCTTTGTTTGTATGACCTAATAATTTCAAAGTATCACTGAGATTCTCCCCACTTTTTTTCACAGAAGTGCTCACAGCCCTGGAAAGCCAAGTAATTTTAGAAAAAATAACATAAAAAATAGTTCTTCAGAAAGAGTAAGCTTGTGTTTTTATCTGTTTTCCCCTCTGCTTTCCTTGATGACTTTTTCTGGTTTACCCACCTTGCTTAAAATCTGTATCTGGAACTATACTCCAGAGTATGTGAATGATATAATTATTAAGAGATTTTTTTTTCCAGTTCTGCAGAAACAGCTGAAACTTAGGGATTATCTTTTTTTTTAAGACATGCCAAAAGGTCTATGTTTTAGAAATTTTGTATTGTGTACTTTGGAAAAATCTGGACCTTTATCTAGTGCATAAAACTGACCTACTATAAACCCTAGTGCCATGCATTTTGGTTCTGGTAACCACTGGAATGTGTAGAAGTAGAGATCAGAAAATTCAAAGGTCAGAATCCACTTGGTGTGTTACGAAAACAGCAGCTTTAAGACATGTCTATTCTTCGTGTTCTATGTTTGACTTTGTTGAAAATGCCTGAATATTTCTTGCTGAAAAAACCTCACACAGTCTTCATTCCTACTCCTGCTAGAAATGTAGTGGTCAGCATATTTAAAGAATATATATCAAATACTGCATTAATTTTTCTGGTGAAATGATAGCATCAGAATTCTGAGGGCTTGCTCTAGTGTTTTTGAAAATGCTACTAAGCATTGCAGTCTATATTCAAGAACAAACACATTTTTAATACAAGAAATTATTAACCAACAAGTGTTAAAATTAATTGATTTTGATGTTTTAAAAAATGGTGAATTTGAAGTGAGGTTCTTACCGAGGATGGTATGCTGCAGCAACCCTCTTTACTGTAGCACTAATGGCTCTTGCATGTTCGGTCTGCTCCCCTTGCCTTTTGTTTCTTCTGGGTTTGGAGGACAGGGTAGAGTAATAGTGACTGAGCTGTTAAAAGGTTGGGCTGAAGGATGCTGGACATGAACCAGTGCACTAGTAGATATCACTGAGTGATACATATCATGTCTTGCTTTCAATCCTGAAACCAGTGATGGCTCAATTGGCTGAATCTAAATATAGAAAGAAATTGTACAATCAACTTGCAAATAAATAAATCTTCCATTACATCCTGGTTTTTAAAAAATTGGTTTATCTTTTGAAGTTGGATAGGCTATCACAGAAGAATCAGACTCCTCTCTTTAACCCAAGAACAACCTTCCCCAAGCATCAGCACTTTACACAAAGCACAGAAAAATGCTTGAAAGTCATCAAAACCTGGAACTTTCATTGACTAAAATATTTTTATTGTTTTGTTCTTGATTTGAGTTCAAGTTTTGAAACTCATGAGCTTCCTCAGATTTTGAAAAATTTCTGAGATTTTTCTAATCCAGATTTTTTCATAATTTTAGTTTCTCCATACTTCCAAATTACCATTTTTATGGGGAAAGGGAGAAACATAACTGAAGCAAAATTTGAGATTATGCTCAGCCTAAGACTAAAACATGATAAAACCTTCTGTTGTACTTGCTTCAAGGATGAAGGTCGGGTCAGAAAAATGCTTCCATTAACTTGACCACTGGGCCAACCAATTAAAGTTTTGAGTTGACATTTACATCTTTATTGCAAACTACTGTATTTTCTGAACTATATCAAACAAAGGCAGATAGATCTTTTTAGCTAAAGATATCCCTAACATGTGGTTTTAACAAAGTTGACAGGAAACTCGCGTATACAGGATGTGAAACTGCAACCCCTTTTCATAGACTTCTGATATTGGAAGAGATTGGACTTTTACATCATTGGCATACTCACTTCAGAACTGAGCAGATAACAGGCTTATGGAACAAGTATCACCTATTTTAAGCTTACCTTTAACTGCCTAGGTGCTGGAGAACTGAATGCTTCTGGATGGTAACAGAAAGAGATTCGAGAATCCACACTCAGCTTTTGTAAGAGTCCTACCTTTGGAACAGTAAAAGTTTCCTTCTTTAAGCATGACAACACAGAAAAAACACCCAGATGATAAATTTTCACTTCTGCAAAGCTCTCCTGGATAAAGAGAATGTGGGGTTAGAGTACTGGAAGGAAAGGAAGCTGTGTTTCACAGTGGATAAGCATTTTGAGAAGGCAACATTCTTTACGGAGCAAGGTAT
This sequence comes from Gymnorhina tibicen, assembly GCA_013399875.1. NCBI lineage: Eukaryota > Metazoa > Chordata > Aves > Passeriformes > Artamidae > Gymnorhina > Gymnorhina tibicen. The sequence continues at coordinate 378,762 of VXAZ01000981.1, read as the reverse complement.
GAAATTAAAATAAATTGAACATTATTGCCACCTGCATGCCCAAGTACCTGGTGATCTCTAGTCATCATGTGATGTCATTAATATTCCAGTGTATGATTGGGGTGAAATGAAATAAACTTGTAGACTGGGTGATGAATCTGGTCCAATGCAGCACTTCTGCATTTAAAAAAAGAGAACCATCCTGTGTTCCTTTGATATGGAGTTTGTACTTATACACATGGAATTGTGTTACTTTGTTGTGATCTAAAAGCACAGTAATTCCCCCTAAGTTTTACTTTTATCAAGTACTGCGACATATTACACTTATTTACAAAAATTATGAAACATTACTCCACCATTAGTATTCTGAGATCTAGCACTTGCTTAACATTGTAAGTGAAAAAAAGAATGTTACTAAATACTAGTTTTCAAATAGAATTAGTTCTTGAGAAAGTAGGAAGAAAAGTTCTATTTAACCACACATAATGGGCAATATGATTTAATAACAACAACTTTACTTGAAAATCTCCAGAGAGACTTAACTGGGAACCTGAATTGATGCTTTTATAATGTTTTGATGAGAGTTACCCACCTTATGGTTTTCTTGGTATCCTTGCAAAGAAATAGGAGTTAAGTAGTTTGACTGAAAGTTCACATCAGTCACCTTCACCATAATCTCCCGATAATTTCCTCTGAAGCATGATGTAAATGGGATTGCAATGTTGATAGGGAAAAGCAGTTTTTCATAATCATAGCATTCGATACTGATGACGTTGCTGACCAGCTCCTCAGAATCATCCACCACCAATCATCCACTAGTGTCATTGAGTATATTACACTTCAGATTCTCTAGAACAGTTGCAGGGGCTTTAATAAAACAAGCTATTTCCTGTTTATTTTTACCACTCTCTTTGACTAGAAAACTATATATATTAAAAAAAAAAAAAAAAAAATTTGTATTTTGAGTGGGGTAGTGTGTTATATTTTTAATTAAATACTTCAATATAATGATGTGCTATAATGAAGCATAAGAAGATAATACAGAAAAATATGTTTATGAATAAATGAGAAAATAATGACATTTTTTATGTTTAGCCTGTTTCAGAACAAGTGACTTACAAATTACTTTAAAACTGATGAATTGTAGTCCTTTCTTACTAATTTCCAACAATTTGAGGATTATTGACTTTACTGGCTGTGACTCAGTCCCTCTCTGGCATTAAAAAAATTATGCAAATAGAAACTTAGAGTTTACTTTAGACCAAAGGGAAAAATCTTGATTGCTCATGTTTAAATTGTAAACTGCTGTTATGTGCATGACCAGCAGCTGTTCAGTACATGTATATTGCTTTTCTGCACCCACACATGTTTATATGTTAATAAGCAATAATTATGTACATCTGTTCCTAAAAAAAAGAATACGTGCTTACTCTTTGTTCATCCAGTACCTAGATTTTTTTACTTCTGAGTCACTCACAGAAGGATTCACAGTGGTAAGATCATAGGTTTGTACTGAAGGTGTGACGGTACTTAAGTAATTTCTAAAAATCTCATTATTTGATTCCATTTTACTGTCTTCCATTTTCTCTGTCAGTCTGTGCTCTTCACTTTCTAGCCCTTTTAAAGAGTCCCTGGCTTCTTTCTTTTTCTCCTGTTCAAAACTATTCGTGATGGTTCTGTCATAAATATCTTTCAAGGTCCCAGACAGAATGTCTTCCTCATTGCTTGTAAGAGCATCACGAAAAGGCAGTTCTGGAGGCTTTTCAGTAACAGAGCTACCTCCATGAAGTTTATTCTTTCCATTGCACTCTTTTTTCTCTGTAAAAGAGACAATCGGTTGTCGGTGTTCACCATCTTCCTTTTTCATTGGAGATTCTCTGCTAGTGTCCTGTTCTTGAGCAGATTTGTTTTCAGCTAATGATGCAACTTTTCCTACAGTTTTAATTTCACTTGTGTGGGTTTGATTAACATTTTGACTTTCTGTCTTGTTCAGGGAAGGAGTTCTTTGGAATTGCTGACTGGGGTTGGAAGATGCTTGCACAGAGTCCATTGCTTCTCCTTGTGGACAACGCACATCGGTTTCTCTAGAAGCATTTTGACTGGTCTGGTTCTGAGAATCACCGTCTTGTCTGCAGCTTGCAGCATAAAATTTATTTTCTGACTCTTGAAGGTGTGAGACTGTATTTATCAAATAATCCTTCACTTTCTGCAGATAATCTATAATTCCATTGTACTCTAAGGCAAAAAATAAATAGCCAATTAAATTTTGCTATGAAAGTTAGACAGAAATGTGAAAACTATTATATGTGTACTTATTGAATTCCACATAATCCCATAGTACCATTCAATACACAAATCACACTATTTCCTGGCTTTTCAGGTGGAGTCAATTTCTAAGGAACTGAATATAGACAAGTACATTTCTGTACTTCTCTAAGAACAACTGTGTATTTGTCAAAGTTTTACTCTGGCAACTCTAATGAACACCTTTCTCATGATCAGACTAGCTAAATTCTTAATGGCAATCAATCCAAAGGCTGGCATTGATAAATAATAGTCAAATCAGTTTCGGAAGATCTTTAAAACTAAAACTCATATTTCCTAAAACTGAGTCCTGCAAGATTCTAATGTGTGGATCTCTAGCAAAGCTGTTATGCATGGACCTAATTTTAAACACAGGCCTTAGCAACTCTGAGTTTTTGCTATGAAGAATAGATGATAACATAAAACCACCAGCCTGTATATAATGATGAAGCTCAGCAGTTTGTAATATCCAGTTATAGGGATGGTGAATGTTGCCCTTATATAAAACTGAAACCACTTTGTGAAGAAAAATGCACAAAAAGCACACAATTACTCTGCACCATTCATGTGAGATTTTAACTTATATATTTTATGATCCCTCATTTTCCTTGTCTTAAACCTTTTCTTAGAAATTATTCCAGATATTCTCTCCAAGGATTTCAAATGTATTGCTTAGAGCTCTTCCCTCATCTTATGCTGTCAACCTCTATAATTGGAGTGGTATTTTCATTAGTTACGTATATTGCAAACCTTGGAAAATTTTTTGCTTGTTTCTGTTTGCTGCATGACGTGCTGGAGGACTTTGTTTTGCAGATTAAATCTTGTGAAAGTCAATACAAATAAGAAAATAGTACAACACAGGATGGTGTGGTGTCCACTTACAATGTAGAGAGACACACAAGGGAAGGGAAACAGAAAGGGCTGATACAAGTCTTACAGGAAGCCTTTGACTTACATTCACCTTTTTAAACAATATTATATGAGGTAAATCAATACTTCAAGGTTTTCAACTTGGAAAATAATTTTATTAAGAATGTCATCACATATCAATGAGTGACATTAGGTGATCTAGATAGGCCTCATCTCTATTTGCATCTGATTAATTTAAACCTACAAAGAGTACAGGTCAGAATAGCTTTTTTCTTATTTAACTAGGTCTAAAAATTATTCCTTTCTCATACTTCCTCAGTTCCCAAGTGACTTATATTTTGACTATATTTGGAAAAAAATAAAGAAAAAAGGAAGGAAATAAATTTTTAAAATATTGTTTATCCTGGTAGTTTAAAGGAAACTACTATTTTACTGTTTTTCCAGAGGCACTTTTACAGTAGGGAAGAAATTCTAAATAGTTTAACAGGACCTAGAAATAAAACAAAATGATTCGAAATAACAGAGCTTTGTTTACAGAAGAGGTTGTAAAAGACCACTTCCTAGTTTCACTGTAAGGCAAAGCTCAAGCTTAAACGAAACTGCCAAAATTTACATTTCCTCCCTGAATTTTGCATTTTCTAAACAAAACAAAAAACCCTCAAACAAATTGTACAGCTCTTTAAACTTCCCTAAAATCAAATTTGAAGATAACAGGGTAATTCAAAACAATGGCACTTTCCTATGCTGTAAATGTGACTTTTCTAATATGGGCAAGAAAAGATATGGCCTTGTAACCGTATACTATCCAATTGTGTCACATGGAAAGACACTTTTTGCATTCAGTTACAAGGTTAACATTGAAATAAGTCTTCTTTTGTGTTGTTCCCCTCCCCCATCACTTTTCTAACTTTGCTTTCTGTGCTTTTTGTGATGTTTGATAACACAGCTTTAGAATACAGAGGTAGTTTATATGCAACTGTCTCCAAACCTCTTTGCTGACTGTTTTAAGGGAATTTGTCAGGTGAGGAATAGCAGCTTTTTGTAAGGAGAATGATTCCTGGAAACTTGATTAAAAAAGAATTTTAAAAGATCACATAAACCATGAGGTCAACAGGACAGTTAGCTTGCTTGGAGCCTAGAAGAAGACTCTTTAAACAAAAATGTTTTGTTATTATTACAGACTTTATAAACCTGTAGGCCAAAGACTAAGAAACAGAAGCATAGCTAAACATTTCTGTCTGTAATCTCTTTCTTTCTTTCTTTGAATCATAGAATCATCATAGAATAATAGAATGGTTTGGATTGGAATGAGATGATCTTTAAGGTTCTTTCCAACCTTCCTTCCTGTCATGGGCAGAGACACCTTCTAGTAGATCAGGTTGCTCAAAGCCTTATCCAGCCTGGCCTTGAACATTTTCAGGAATGGGACATCCACAAGTTCTCTGCCTTCTTCTCTCTCTTCCTGTGTCTCATTACTCTCTGAATTCTTCCTAACCAGACACTTAATCTGAATGTCTCCTCTTTTAGTTTAAAACTGTTCCCTCCTGTTCTATCACTATATGTGATAGTGTCCATGTAAAAAAAAAATCACTCTCCCTCTTTTTAAAAGCCCCTTTTAGGGATTAGAAGGCTGCAACAAGGTATCCCCAGAGCCTTCTCTTCTTCTTCAACCCTCTCAACCTCCCTTAAAAGGGAAGATGCTCTGATGCCTCTGATTATCTTCACAGCCTTCCTCTGGACCTGTTCCAACAGGTCCACGTCCTTGTGCTGGGGCCTCCAGACCTTTACACAATACACCAGGTGAAGTCCCACAAGGGGGGAGCAGAGAGGGAGAATCACCTCCCTAGGCTGTTGGATACTCCTCTTTTGAGGTTTAATGCTAATAGACATTAGACAGAAATGTTAGTTTTCTCTTCTTCTTTGATAAATGTTTGTTAATGTGTTGTTGACCAGCTACTGCAGGACTGAGCTGAGCATGGAGCAAAGCCTCTGTGAAAAGATATTTAAGAAAGTACAAGAACACCAGAGAAGAGTGAGGACTGAGGAAAAAGTGTGAGAACCAGCCCTGCAAACAACAAAGTCAGAGAAAATGGAAGAGGAAGTACTGCAGACACAGGGCAGAGATTCCCTTGCAGACCATGGGAGAGTAAACTGGAGCAGATATCCTGCAGCATGGGGAGGACCCCATGCCAAGGAAAGTAGGTATTCCCTGAAGGAGCTGCATTCTGTTTGGAATCCAATTTTTCCTGACAGGAACTGCAGACCATGGGAAGGGCCCACAGTGGAGCATGGAAAAGAGTAGGCAGGAAGGAGCGTAGAGGGAACTGTTATGGACTGACTGCCCATTTGCCATTGCCCTGCACTCCTCGGGAAGGGGAAGAGGTAAAGGAATTGGGAATGAAGGAGTGAAGTTGAGCGTGGAAAAAAGAAGGAGTGGAGGAAAGGTCTTGTTTCAATTTTTTACCTTTGCATCTCACTATCCAAATCTATTTAAATTGACAATAAATTAAATTAATTTTTTCCCTAAGTTGAGTCTATTTTGTCCATGATGGTAATTTTAAGTGATTTTCTCTATATCAACCCAGGATTTTTTCTGTCTTATTTTCTTTCCTTTTCCTGTTGAAGAGGGAATAGTAAGTTTCTGGGTGGGCATCTGGTGTCCGGCCAAGATAACCCCACTAAAGTATAGTGTACATAAAACTTCGAACAGTTCTGTTTAGTTAATTTTACTTTTATACATCTTTTGGTCACATAATGAGAATTATGAGTCTCATATTGAATCTCATGGAATGGACTCAAAAACGGTTTGATACAACTGTGGGAATATGAATTAATTTGTCTAATGAATTACCAAGTACTGAAATACTAACAAATGAAAATTAAGGTCCCCCAGCATCATCAGACAGCAGAACTCAGCATCTAATATACCCAGTCTGTCTGTTTACAGGTAAGTCCTTCCATACTTGCCTGGACTTCCAGTCAGTTCCTTGTGTTTATCATGGAGAGCACTCAGCAAGCGGCAGGTCTCTTGAATAATTTCTGTAACGTTCTCCAGCTGCTGGCTGAGAGATCTGCTCAGCTCTTTCACTAAAGAGCTCAGTCCAAGCACATACTCCTCCATACCTTCTTTATCCAGATCACTTTTCAAAAGCACGTCTCTCACTAGCAAGTTCAGGTAACAGATTTTTCCTATCACTTGTCCTGATTTCCCTGCAGGTGTAATCTTACTTTCAGCCATATCCATTTTATGTTCAGAATATGCTACTACAATTCTTTTTTCTGCTCAAACACTTCCACGAGTTGTTGTCCTTGGTTCAGGCTACTACACTGTTTGGCATTTCTAGACTAAACAGAAATTTCAAAAGTACTGTATTCCACAAACCAAACTTTAGCTGAGAAACTCTATGTTGACTATTAAAAAGTTACTAGGTGACAGGAAGGAGTGGCTGTTCTGTAACTACAGGCAAGGATTGCCAGGAGACGCCAGTGTACACCATGCACCTTTAAGGGAGGTTATGTAACTCAGTTATGTAGCAGTGACTTAAAATTTCAGGGTATCTGAGCAATTTCTTACTTCAGTGGCTACAAATGATCAGTACCTATGAAATCAAGCTTAATTGATTATTTATAATTATATACGCACCAACAATGAGGAAGTATTTTCACTGCAGTATGACATGAAATGCTGTAGGTCATTCGACACTGTTTTCTGACAACTGCATTTTATTTGTTGTTCATAGACATCAAATAGGTGGGACAGCCCCAAGCTGCCATGAAGTGTGGATGATGTATTTGAATTATATGGATGTTTCAGCAATACAAGATTCTACAAATCTAATTTTGTGGTTAGAGAATACAGTTATTAGCCATAGATGTTTAAAGAAACTTGCAGTTATTTCTGGGGGGTGTTTATATAACAGGGGAAGAAATGTAAAAAAAAAAAGGTTATCAGTTAAATGTTCAAATAACTAATGACTGAACTTTTGTTTGACACTTTAGAAGTTGAAAAGCAAGCTTAGGAGAAAAACATGAGGTCACTAAGCTTAAATGTGGTAAGAACAACTTACTATATAGCGTTCATGGGGAAAAAGCACTAAACTATGAGTAAGAGTACCTCAAATACCACACTCCCATGAATACCCCCATGAAAGCGGGCAGACTGCTTTTGGAGGAGCTCAGAACCATGTGCTCCTGGAGGCAACCTGGGAAGTAGCAGGGCTAGTGCCTGACAGGGCTTCTGTGCTGGTCACTGTCTTCAGTAAACGAAATTTGAGCACTGGTACTTCAAGGACAGCATTTGCAATGAATTCCATTTCACCCAGCAGGACAAGATGTCTCACCAGGACGGCAATAAGAACAAGTAGAAGTACATCACTGACATTCTCTTACTGATGCTAATTTACATTGTGTTGTGTGATGAGCTAGGGGAGGAGATGCCTGAAAGCCTCATTAGCAGAGTTCAGTACTGGGCTTCATCTGAGGTATCACACCAAAATATTTTATAATTTAAGAAATGTACTGCAGAAATTGTTGGTATTGTGGCTTTCCTACTAAACATTCTTTTTTATGGCCCACTGTAAATATAATTAATGCAACTTTAAATAGCAACTAAAATAGGATTGAGATATAAAAACACACCAAAAATTGCATCTAAGCATTGCAAGAACTAATAAGGTAATGTCAGCAGAGTGCTTTGAAGATGTAAACCACTGTATAAATGCTAAACTAATAATGAAAGATGGAAAGTGTCTTTAATAATATCTATGAGCAGGAACTAACTGTAATTATTCAAAAGGAAAGTTACTTTTGACTCATTATAGTTTGATCACACTGAAAATACGGCACAGCTAACAAAAAAGCTATGTGAATCATTAACCTACTTACCATTTCTGATGGTTCAGTTTCTCCACTTTTCCTAGTAAAAAGGGAAGCCCAAAGAGAATGTATACTTTCACGTAAAGAGAGTAAAAGAAGTGTAATCTTTTCACCCAGAAGTTTTGGAATGCGCAAGTGAAAAAAAAAAGAAAATTAAAGAATGCATTAATGTGTAAATACTGTGTAGCATTGCACTGACTGACCTCTTCTTGTAAATCCACATTGTTCCCCTAACCATAATATGGGTGAATTCATCAGCTCCAGATCTTTTCCAATGTATGTATGTCCTTAGATTACTTATGACTCAATCAATTACCAATGTGCAGATGTGAGCTATGAAAAAAGATGTTAGATTGAATAAAAGTAAAAGGAGATCTAATTTTTAAAATGTAACCTTGCGTGAAATAGATAATTATAAATGAACCTGTTGTCAGAATATGTTACTCACTGAATGTTGTAGAGCTTACAGGAACTTGCTATAAGACCCTGTTATAATTACAGTTTTATAAGATATGACAAGAACTGATCTATATTCATGTTCTTTGCCATAAGCAAATTGTTTCAGTTTGGGTTTTTTGGTCAAAAAAATTATATATTTCACTCCTCTTCAGTCTGTATAAATTTTCTGTGCATATTCAAAAGAAGAAATTGCCTAGTTTAGAAAATACATTTGTCTAAAACATATTCGATAAGAGAAGAGAAATTACTCTGATTATTTAATGGGTAGTTAAAACAATGTCAAGCCTTAGAGATAAAGAAGTAATTATATTGTTCTTCCCTGTAAACATGAGTGAAACAAGCAAAAAAGAAAAGCTTTTGTAAAAATGTGAAGATTTCATGGTATAAGGGCATGCAATTGTAGAGTTGTCTGTATAAGACTTTATTATAGACACAATTACATTCTCACAGAAACTGTTACCTCAAAAGCACCGCTATTGGGAGACATTTCATTTTTAAACACAGGATTCTATACCGGATCTCGTGACAGAAAATGAGGCAGTAATGGCCACTTAAATTACAGTTGACTCTACCAGATTTTTTACTCTTCAGCAGTCATAAAGAGAATGTATATTTAGGCTGCCTGATGATCAGCATTTGAAGGTCTCTAAATTCAATGATTCATATAGGAAAATCACTGTTTTAGTAAAAAAAAAAAAAATAGGTCCCACACCCTATCTTAGTTTCAGTCCCACTGCTGGACTATTTATTATATTTTGCTATCAATTTACTGTTTCTCCTTAGTTGAAGAATGGTGATAAATTATGTAAATGGAATTTCTTAATCTTTGATGCTGTTCACTGAGTAGCCTTATAATTTAATGCTTGTGTTTATGTACCATATTGACAGATATTAGACAATGTAACGATAAAGTTTTTTGGAAAAATCATGTGGTTTTTACTTGACACCAGCTCTTGCCCAAAGAGATCCAGTTGGTGCAGTAGTAGCTTTCAGGGCTCTGCATGCCCCCATGGGGTTTCATGGTCCGGATCAGCCCCACCTGGTGAGTGCAGGTGATTAGCTATGCCATGCTTTGAAACTTTCTGAACACTACAGATTGTAAAAGAATATGTTGCTGCAATTAGTAAAATATAATAGGAAGACAGGAAGGGCAAAGAAAGGCAACACAAGTTATTCAGACGTATTGCAGTGTATATCCTCTGAAAATATATGACTGCCTATATTAATATATAGTATAGAGTACACTCAAGAAAATATTGTAATATCACCTGTGAAAGAGGAAGTTCTTTCAATGCAATATGATAAAGAATTTAGTACAAAGGTTATTTAGGAAGAATAAAATTTATAACATAGAGTAAATGCTGGAGTCACTTTAAGCTTGTACTTTTGTGAAGTTAATTCAACCTGGATTAGTTACTGAGATGGTTTACTGTGCAGCACACCAGTTACAATGAGGATGTTGAGACTTTAGGAATAAGCAGACTTGATAAGTACAGTATTACTCAAGTCTCCAGCAGTCAAGTTAAACAGTGAAACTTTAGTTTGCTTTTTCAGCCTTTACTACATCTGAGCATAGGTAAAAAAGACACAGGTACACAAAGAGACATACAAAACCAGTCCAGGGATATCTGATCAGAAGTAAATCTCTGGGATTGGCCACTGTGGATTCTCAGCCACACTGGAAATCCCTGCTTGAAATACATCCTTTGACTGAGAAAGAATTGGGCCCATAGTGGTAGAGTGAAGACACAAGCTGTCGTGTTATCCACTGCCCATTGACATGAGTTAATTACTGTCACAATAAAGACTCACAAGAAAAGAGACATGGGTGTCCAGCAACCCAACTGTTAAAAGTAGGCTCCTATGCACAGGTAGGTAATATAATGCAAAAGGAAGAAAATGAATATCATTTGAGACTATATGTAAGAAATAAAAGCGCAAAACCAGCTGTGATAAATGTAGAATTGTTACTAGATTTTGTTTCTTTCAAGTCTTGTGATGTTATTTATATTATTTATTTATTTGTTTGTTTATTATTTATGTGAAAGAGATAATAACAAAAGACCTGTGCACTCATTCTCAAAGTTTAGTTATCCACTGCAATTTGATTTTCCAAAGAGTGATCCTACTCTTCAGCAAAGCTACATCAGCAGAAAAAAACCCAGATTGGATAAATTGGCTTTGTGCTTGATTTTGTTTTAAATCAATTCCTATTCCTGGGTTACATTCACATTTAACTGTATTCTCTAAGTATTTGAAAAGTCCTTTAAAAAAGAGCTTTTTCATCCATGTTAAGTAATAGCCTTGGATGTAGGAAGAACAAAATATCCAATTTAGAAAAATAGAGATCAAATTATACATTTAAATTAAATTAGCCTTCAGCAGATATACATGTTCTTTTCAGAATACCTTAGCAGTGTTGCATAGCTGATAACAAAGGAAGTGGACTTTGTTCTGCTAGGAAAAGAGATTAGAGTGTGTGGTGCAGATCCAATAAGTTCTGTCTATATACTCTGCATATAATGCAAAGTTCAGTACGTGACAATGAATGTATTTTGGTGTGTTTATTGATCTATTCATATTTGAAAATACTTGTAATGGTTTTTCTTCCCATCTCTGGTATTCTAAGGCCTAAGTAAAAAAGCAATTATAGTATAAGAAAAACTAAGAAAGTGCTGCAGATGCACTGTGCCATAGAATTTACATCATATGTTCATGTAAAGGCTTCATTTAGCACTCTATTACAGGGACCAGTGATGGAAAAAAGACATAATCCCTTTGAAATATGTAATTATGAAGCAACATGGTTAAAAAAGGTATCTGTCTCTGAGTGCAGTCACAGCACTTGACTTTAAGCAATTTTAACTACAAATCAAGTGTTCAAGAGCCTCACATTAGGAAAAGCAAAACTCCAGAGCTGAGGAGGGAAGGAAGTCTGAGCCTGTGCTAAACCCCTGTATGGGGCTGTCTTTATACCTATATTCACTTAAATGCATGGTGGTATTGGCTAAGTTGGCTGTTAAATTCAACTTAGCTTCTGTGGAGCTTTCAGGCACCCATTGTTGAAAAACAAGCTATGTTCTAGGATAGAACTAATACCCAGATCATGAGTTCAGGGTGCTAACTGTGGTTTTCTCATTTCTCAGCCTGATCTATGCCCAGTTGCATAGCAACAGCATTTGGTTATCTTTGTGACCTATGGGGGAAAAATAGAAATCAGGTGATATTCTTTATGTGTTCTCTTTTAGTTTAATTGGTGATAACAATTTGTAAGCAGTTTGAACAATATTCCCTGGGAACAAATAATCATCTATCAAAGAGACTGCAGACTGGGACTTTGAGTTTTTATCTTTGGTGGGCAATGTGCTCATACTTGGAATGGCAAGAGGAACTTCAAGCTCATCGAATCTGTTCTTTACTACTTGAGCACAGACCTACAAAATATAGTAGAGAATGAAGGAGAAGATAAAAATATCAATACATATTCTCAAATCCATATACTGTATTATCCTATTTACAGTCTTCTACAGGAAAGAATCTTGGAAAACCATTTGAAAATCTACTCTGCCTGAAATCCACCTTGAACTGTAAAATGCATAAGTAATAACCTAATTATAACCTTCAGGAAAAACTAGTTCTTGAAAGAAAAATGGCTTTTTCATGTGATCAGCAGTAGTATTTTGTAGTTATTAAACCTAGAAAAACTGCAGGCTTTTCTATCCAATACTGAAGTAACACTCATTTAATTGCAATCTTAATTAAATTTTAGAAAGGGAGAGGCTGTAGAAACATGACATGAAAGTGTTGTTTTCACTTGATAGTATTTCTTTTAATAATGAGAAAGTCCCAGTCCATTATACTGTTGTCCTCAATACTGGAGTTAGACCTTCATTGCTCTTAAGAGATACCTTGGTACAAAGAAATGTTTGAAGGAAGCATGAAATTTTCTGTATAGAATAAGGTGAAAAAGATAGAAAGAACTATCTAGATATAGAATGTTGTGCTATCATGAATTTCAGTGGACTTTGTAACATAAGCACAGACCTTTGAATGAGGTTTCTTAAATGGCAATCTAATTCAAAATTGTAGGCAGAATACTTATGCCATTCTTTGTTTATCTAAAATAAACTAAAAGGCTACTGGTAATTTCAGTACCACCTGGTACTACCCAGTTTGCTTGTCTGCTTTAAAGTTATCATTTTACATTTGAGGCTGTTGCTCAATTTGCTATTTAGAAAAGAGACCGAAAACTAAGGAAACTGTTTGTGAAATGGGGTTTATATAGTAAAACTTCAAAGACTTGATACCTCTCACCTTCAAACTTAATCAAGAATTTATTCATGGACAGATGGGGTATCTTCACTTTGAGTTTTCTATTAAAGTGGTTTTCGTATATACAGTAAGCCTCCAGTTTAGCACCTTTGATAGCATCAGAATGCTGGGAAATGAGTCAGTTATCATGAGTTGCTTTCTTTGGTTGGGCAGAAAGCAGTGAGGAAAAGAGAAAACAGAAGAGAGAGAACAGGTTGTCCCGAGAAGTTATTCCAGAGAACACTATCCCTGGAAGTGTTCAAGGCCAGTTTGGATGGAGCTCTGAGCAAACTGGTCTAGTGAAAGGTGTTCCTGCCCGTGGCAAGGGGTGGGACTAGATGATCTTTGAAGTCCCTCCCAACTCAGTCCATTCTACAATTCTATGATTCTATGATAATATGTTTCATCAGACCTAAATAACAGTGTGAAAGTTTATTTAACTGTAGACAATTTCAACTGTGAATGTACTATGGAAATTTTTTCCTCTAGAAATAGTTCTGTGATGTCTATTATATTTCATTACTTTCCATGACAAATTTGCTTAAGCAACAACTAAAATGAAAGAGAGAAGGAAGTGCCTGAAATGGTGACCTTTAAATCTAATAACATCTTTAAAAGTGTCAAATGTGGTTTCTGTTGAGTTCGAGTAAGCCAGTGCTGGGGAGATAAAATCTTAATGATGTGTGATTCATTGCAATTCAATGAACTGTGCAAAAGATAAATATGGATAAATTTAGCGCTTTGACATGCGGGAAATTTCCTCAGAGGGATTTATTTTCAAATAAGTTAAAGAATGCTCCATTAAACTTCTCAAAGATGACAGGAAGCTATGTCAAGGTAACTAGATTCCCTAAATGAGAGCAATAGCAAAGAAATAAAAAAACCCTGAACATGCCACATGCTTTGAAGATGCATTTGTCTTCAAAAACAACTTGAAAACCTTTAAATATAAATGAGAGAGAGAACTGCTAGAATAAGGTCCTACTTGGAACACAGACACTCTGGAAAAAAGTATTAAAGCCACTAGATTTAGATTTTCTAGTGACAGATTTCTTGGAGAAACCCTAGTCAGCAACTAGAATGAGATATTGATGCCAGGTATTTTTAATTTTTCTCGGTTAGACACCTTTCATTTGCAGCAAGAGCTTGTCTGCTTTCATTTCTAGGCTTGTGAATTCAATAAAGCAGTACTACCGACAAAACCCTCAGCTTGTCTGTAGGTTAAAACATGCACCAGTTCTTAGGGAAGTGGGGGATCACCAGCCCATAGGGCTGTATCCAGAGGTTTGGGTACAGGCCCAGGACAAGGCTTGGAGTTCCAGGCAAGTGCCTGGCCAGTATTGTGTGCTTTGGCAAAAGGCAACAGATAGAGCTTTCTTAACTTCCTGGAACCTCACGTTGTCCCAGGGAATGTATTTTGAATTGCTGTCTTTGCAGACTTTTGTTGAAAGTGAAGTAAAGTTCAAGGTTTCTAATACACCCATCACCACTATAAGAGAGGTGCTAATTAGAGCAAATTGTTGGTTTACAAGTGTATTCATGATAATAAAGAGTATGTCAATTAGTCTAATAACTTCTTGAGAGAATTTTGCATGTGCAGTTGAGTGCCATACGCAATATGTAAGCCAAAAAATTAATTCGGACTTAACTGTCACCAGAATTGGTAAAGGAAAGAAAAACACCAATACATTGTAAAAGTAATTAGTAAAGAGTACTCTGGGGAACCATTTTTACACATTTGTTTCAAAAGTCATATATCAATATCAAAATAACTAAAGGGACTACTTCATAGCTAAAGGGACTACTTCATGAGTCCCTCAGTAGTTTTAATAAAATATAGACTGAATTAAGGTCAAACTTATAGCCATTAAAGGAAGAAGGCAAAACTGAATATCATTGTGTTATCATAGCTGTATAAAATTACTTTAATATCTTATAAAATGGTAGTCTGAAAATCCATCATATGGTACAGGGAACTATTTTATGATGTTTCCTGGAAATCAAACTGAGTATTTATTACATTAAAATATGTGGTATGGGTCAAACTGGCTTACAGGTCTGAGTAAAAATGGAGGTTGGTATCCAGTATGACATACGAAAGTGACTGACTTATAATATATTGAATAAGTGGCTGAGAGGAATCCCAAGGACACCCAAACAGTTGATAGCAAATGCAAAAACCGAACTTAACTCTAGTGCTTATTATTAACCGCAGTCCTATCATTTTTCTGAAGCTTTGTATCATTTTGTCTTACCCTGAGTAAATGTTATCTCATGATAGAACTCTGCTTATGAAAATTGTAATGCATTATTTAATTTCCAAGGTTAGTATTCCAGATATTTTATTAACAATAATATCAATGTTATAACAGTAATAGTGAGGCTCAAATCATAAAAGGCCTAGATATTCACCTGCTGGTTATTTGAGGTGTAGCTAACATATAATTTCTTATGATGCTTCATAAACTCCAAAATCTAAATATTTAACCTTCTCAACACCTTGAGGAGAGTGGTGGATGAATTTTATTACCTCTGCTTTGAAGAGGAGCAAATGAGACTGAACCGATTGCAGAAGACCAAGTTCAGAACTTAGACGTTGCTTGGACTTGGTTCAATAAGTGGGTTGTTTGTTTTTTTTTCCCAGGAGAAAGTGAAATAATCTCATTGAAAGTCATAACTAAACTCAGGTCTCCCGTGCATTTTTACATAGCCAACAAACTTCGTGTAAATATCAGAGCTACTTTTAAGGCATCCATAAAGAAAGGAGTAGCAGTTGTTTACCCTATTTTATCTTAACAATTGGCTGTTTGTGCAGCTGGATTTGTAGTTCTTAAATAGAATAAATATGCAGCAAATAGAACTGATCTATAGTTTTAAAAATATACACGTGTAAAAATTACAATATTTGAAATTTGGAAAATCTCTGACTAGTTTGAAACAGTTTCATTATAAACTCAATAAACAATAAGAAATATGGCAAGCATCTATTCTGACATAGGACAAACCACACAGTGTGGAAATCTGGGATGTATTCATATCCTGAGGATTAGTTCCTTTACAGTTTGATGATATTATTCCATCTTTACTTAAACACAGACTTACAGGGTTATTCTTATTGACTGATGATAAAAAAAAATCAGGTCAATATCAATCACTGGAAAAAAGGCTTTTTAAAGGGTTTTGTAATGATAAATACAAGCTGATGATAAGATGGTATTCTTATCATGTTTACTATGAGCTTCCTATATGGTTAAATGTATTTTAGGATACAAAAGCCCTTATGCCTTTCAGAGAATATAGCAGAAGTCATGCAGCTCCTATTTATAATTAACTTCTAGACTGAAA
The DNA here is from genome assembly GCA_013399875.1 of Gymnorhina tibicen. NCBI lineage: Eukaryota > Metazoa > Chordata > Aves > Passeriformes > Artamidae > Gymnorhina > Gymnorhina tibicen. Next base: position 362,619 of record VXAZ01000981.1, on the reverse strand, counting down.
TTTTGTCTTCATCTGCCGCTGTGTGGCCTGGCTGGTGGAGGAAACTGTTGCTTTTCCCTAAGAATTCCTGGCTCAGGAACTCCTGGCGGTGTACGGGCACCTCGCATGCAGCTTCTCCCTCACCGTGCGATGGAGGCACGCGGCCAAGCCCACACAGAGCTTGCTAGCTCGAGCGGTATCAGAAGTAAAGAGTCCAGAGATGGCTCTTGCGAGGGATCCGATGTTTATTCTGACCGGCACGCAGGCTGGCCAGGTAGCAAGAGGACGGGCTCCACCCGCCAAGTTCTTTATCAAGGGACACAGACAGGGGAGGGACAACAGCTGAGGGCCAATGTGGTGTGATCCAAGGTTAGAGTGACTGTCTGGCTGCTGACCAACCAGGGGGACCCTCCTCACACAGGTCACAAGACCAGGTGAGGGGATCCTGGCCAGCTGACTAGTGGGGGGTGTTAGATCTCTGAATTCACCCACCACCGAGCTGCTGAGCCCCCTGGTTCCCCAGCCATCCCAGCTGGTGGCTCGGGGACTACAACATTCATCTACTAAAAAACCTGCCTACCTAATACTTTTTCATGACAACAACATAGAAACTCAAAAGAAGAGGAAATTATCAGATAACAAAATCTCTGCAGTATTCAGGCCTATCAGCAGATTTTTCAAAACTCACTCTTATCAATCAACAAGTTGTACTCTGCCTTATGTCATATCAGAATTACACCAAAATTAGTAAATGCAGTTTCCTGCCAGATTTTTGTAAGACTTCTTTTTTTACTGTAGTGTTAGAAAGCTGCCATTCCATGCTCATGAGAGAACTATATGCTGTAGATAGAGACTGAGAGCTTCCTTAAAAGATTATATATTATGCTGCTTGATTTCTAACAAAGAGTAAAACACCATATATTAAATTACACTACTTTATTTCTAACAAAGAATAAAACATCCTATGGGTTTGTGCAGTACTGATAATGTAATTTAGACATACACAAAAAGTCAAGAAAAGCCCCTAAACCCCTAATAGCACAATGTGGCTTAAAATGATATTTTATATTGCAATTTGTCTGAACATAATGCAAACAGAAATAAGTAAGCACAACTGGGTATGCGTTTAATGCTTATTTCTCCCATTCCTCACCCTCTCCCGAAAAAAACCTACTGAAAAAAATTATCTCAGTTCTTGTGATCCTGTATTGTGGTCAAGGAAAGGACATAAGTAAAACTCCGGCTGAGACACAATGTGTCAGGGTGCGGTGTCATGTTGTGCTCTGCGGGGAGATGCCACTGCTGCACAGGTATAAATGTGCTGAGGGCAGTCTCTTTCAGTGAGTTCCACGTGAGAGTCTGACACCCTGTTTTTAAGGACAAATGCTGAGGGGACCGTTATCTATAGTCTCTGCCACTGGCCCAGTGACATGGGTAAATCACACGGGTCCCTGGAAGAGGAAGAAAAGTGGGCTTTACAGAAAGACTTGGGAATTTCTTGACAGAGAAGAGAGAAGAGCTCAAGGGTATTAAGCAAGGACCATACCCTTAGACTTGCAGGAAAAAGAAATTCTAGCCCAACACAACTGCTAATTAACTGAATTTTTGCATGGTGAGGTAAGCCTTGCAAAGGAGGATGGTCTTTTGTTATTTACAGGGCCTGAATCTTTCAAATAGTTTAAGTTACTGTGGTTAAAATTCCTTTTCAAAGTCAGTATTCATTAGCATTCTCACTGTTCTGAAAGGAAGCTAGGCTTAGCTGGAAATGTTAGGCAAATCTGTGATCAGATGACTCTGTGAGTCATTAGGTTACAATCCAGAAAGGCTATGACAAAAAAGGGTGTTAGTATACTTACCTGAATCACATCTGTGCACTCACTTGGTTTGGAAACATATCAGCCCCTTTGAAAATAATTGGGAATGGCAATTCCTTGTCTGAGATAGACTCTACGAAAGTATTAATAAAAAGACAAGAAAGAACACAATAGGTTTCTTTACACTGTCAAAAAAGGCAAATCCGAAAATTTGCTTGCATTATAAAAGTTTAGAAAGTAAAATTAACTGCATTTTTTTGGTACACAGGTATTTACATAACTAATACTTAGAATTTGCAGCTGGATTTTCAGAAGTGCTTGGGCACTGGTGGAATTGGTGCTGTAATGCTGAACTGCAAACTTCTAATCTGGAAGTTCTGACTGGAAGTCGGAGAGTGAAAAAGCTGTTTGCATTCAAAATTGTGATCCTGAAACCTCAATTTAGTGCCATGGCACTAACAGTTTTTAACAGCCCTGGTACTAGTAAGGCTATTTAGTAAGGCTATATTTAGTGTGTAGGAAGCAGTCTTAAAAAGAATCAAGGTTTACGTTCTCCTAAATTAGCACTTTAATAACTGGCCTCTTTTTCTCAGTATAGCTTTGCTTCTGTTTTGCTTCCGCAGAGTGGCAGACCTCAGACTTCACCTGCAACACTGCAAGCCCTCTGGAACCTCACTGGATTTAAATAGAAAAGATCAGAATTGACACTTCAAGAAGATGTGTATGTCCACCAATAGACTACATTAAATTAGTCTAGTGTAACAAAATGCTAGTTCCATCTGAGTGACAGTTTTTCACCGACACGGGCGAGCTCCAAGAATCGGGGAATTCTTAGAAATTGCTGAAAGCTTAGTAACTTTAGGTTTTTTTAAGCAAGTGATCATAGCTGAATCACTACTAGCAGGCTGTCCTGCTTCCTCGCTGCTGGAGCGCTTGCCCTCAGAGTGGCTCCGCGTGGTGACAGAGGTGGCGCCGGGACGCCCTTTGCTCCCTGGCCCGGCAGCCTGGCGGGAGGGGGGAGACTCGCCGCCAGCCGAGCTCGGGCTCGGGAACACGGGACGCGCGTGAAGCGATGCGCTGGGACACGGGGTACAGAGCACTCCGGAGCCGAAGCCTGCCTGCGGGCTTCCCAGTGACTCCTCAGGAGATATGTGGCCCGGCCAGAACGCCCTGAGCCGCAGCGCGGCGGCGCGGGCGCGGAGGGCGCTCCCGGCGCGCCCAGGTGCGGCCGCCTCCTGCGGCGGGGAGGGAGCTCCGCGGGCGCGGCCTGCCGGGGAGCAGCGCGGGCGTGGGGTGGGGTGCAGCGAGCCAGGCAGGAAGGAAGGAAAGAGAAAGAAAGCAAGAAACTGAGAGAGCGGGGAGCCGGAGGGAGAACTGAAAGCTGAAGTAATCTAAAGCTCTGCGCTTCCTCCCTCTGCCTCCCTGTCCCCGTCACCCGCTGGATTCTGCCAAAGGTAAGCCGGGCTCGGCGGGCGCGGGGGGGGCGGGGGTTCGGGGGGGGGCTGCC